>JAVDBV010000178.1:0-23008 GCA_032619315.1 Piper longum
CGACAACAAACCAGCTATACCAAGCTCCTTAATAGTTCAATTCATCACACATTAACTCCTCTAATTATGGTGATTTATACCAATTAGAATTGCTAGTGGATATTTGGCGTAATCCAAATTTTAAGAGAAAACATAAAAATGAACTTTTGGACGGCACCAGAACACGGAGGAAATGTTCATACATGTGAGGAGGAGACACCATCACCTTAATTTTCTTCCAACAAATAAAAAATGAACGTATTTAATTGTCTAAGTGAAGTGCACATAATCAGTAGTACATTTAGCTAGTCTTCTAGATGTTTCCACAAATTTTTATTCAGATTAGTACCTTTTGAAAGTGGGCAAGTTACTGATCAAATACCCCCCAACTGTTCGCTCAGACTGGTCAACTATATTAACCATATATTAATCATGAATTGTAAGAAAATTATGGTTAGAATTTGCTTTCTTGAGTATCACTTAATGCTTTCTTGAATATCACTTAATCAAGTCTAAGTTTTTTTAATTTTTGGGCCAAAACTATAATTTAAAATACGAGATTTGGATTTACGTCAGCAGGCTATAGAGTGATACCAGCTCTAATCTTGTTGAAGTCATTTATATTATTTTTTTAATCCCACAAAAAGAAAAATATATGAAATTATTATATTTTTCCTTTTCTGACACTTGAAATCGATAATATATGATTTATATTATTTTAAAATATTGATTTGATTAAAATAAAGGAAAAATAATACATTTTAATAAAAAATATTTTGTCAATATAAAGTCATCTACGGAGTTTAATTAGATAAATTACACAGCGGGCTCGACTCGAATAGTAATAAAAATTAAAATAAATTATTTAATGAGTTCAAATTATAGGTAAACCATCATGCCATAATATATTATTATGCATATAATCGAGTTTCACATCAATTTTTTCTTGTGCGTGTGTGGCATTTGAAATGGTTTTTGTCCTTGTTAAGAGTTGATTAGATTTGCTTCCTATACATATGAACTTTTTGGTAGGTAAAGCTCATCCCAAAGTCTTTTTTGATTCCTTGTATATTATATATACCAAACAAAGCATAGTTGGTTCTCATTGCAAAGGCAAGCTGATTCAAAGTTCAACCTGCGTGGCCTAAGATTTAAGAAAAAATTAGGCTCTTGTGATTATAAAAAGAATATATCTACATTACCCATGACTTGACTGGTCATGGTAAATAGCTACGGCATAATTTGTCACTTGTTTATGATTGAAAACATATCATAACCGTGAAAAAAAAACCGTTTGATCATGTCATAGAATTAACTGTTGAATGGTTGATCTTAAGATAGATATGTCATTGGTCTTCTCTTGTTTGTTCAATGATGATGATGTAACCTCATACAATGCAGGTAGAACAATCAGATAATAAAAAAAATTTGAGAAAAAGTTAAGAGTACAAATTCATGGATGCTTTTTGAACATATGGTCACAAGCAATCATGCAGCTTATTGACACTTGGGAAAGGCAACTGTTGTTGCTAATGTTGATAAGCATAAATTAATGGCCAAAGTATTGTGTAAGATTACACCAAGACTAGCTAGAGAGGAGAAAAGCTGTAATTGAAGAAGAAATTTGGTGACACTAGTGATTAATTTATATACAAGTTTACAGACATTGGTCTTATTTTTACTTGGTGTATCATGAAATATTGGTGATATTAACTTCTTGTCATTATATTTGAAAGTGTAGGTGGAAGAAGACCATGGGAAGAGACCAGGTCAGTAATTGAAAAGACTTTCTAACTAAAATCACGTGATATCTTATCCACTACTCTTATTAATAAAACAAAAACGATCTTTAGTAAAAAATTTGGAGATTTAATCAATCAAAATATAATAAAAAATTAAATTATTATAATTTATCGTCTTGCTTAATTAAAATCTTTCTTTAAAATTAGAGTTTATTTCTAAAATATCATATTATTATACTTTATTTCATTATTTAATGAATTATTTATAAAATTATAGTATATTTTTAATATAGGCTGCACATAATGCGATATCTTACTTTTTTTTTTTAATGAGCTATTCATAGTTTTTTTTTACTGGGCGTTTTCTATTTTTACTAGGATGTTTATATATTGTAGCTGAAATTAGCTAGATTTACTTTGATGTTCTGCCATAATAGCTCAAACTCGCCAAATTATACATTAGATTAGGCTTTCATCTGATTGACTCGATTTATTTACAAATTAACATTTCATGTGTAAATTATGGATAGTTTCTAATGATATTAAATAAGAGTATTGCAAATTAAGCTTTAATGGTATTCATCATACCTAAGCTATTTTCTTTGATGTCCAAAATATTATGAAACTGAATGTATTTTTATTTTATTTAAATAAATTGTTTAAAAAATATATGAAAAGGTGTTTTAAATATATAAAAAAACTATTGAGTTTAACTTTAACTTGATTAAGTTTAAAACTAACAAGCTCGAACCATAGTTTTAACTCCTTTTTTACTCTAAAAATTCTCCAAGTCTGACTCGACTTCATGGTTTATTAGGTCAAACTCTGATTCCATACTGACCTATTTAGTAATTGACTCACCGAGCCATGCTATAAAAATTATCAATAGATATTTTGTTTTATATAGATTAGCTAAATCAATATAATATAAATCATGTATTTATCAATTTTAAGTATCAAAAGAATAATATATACTAATTTCATATAACTTGTTATTTATATAATTAAAATTGTAATATAAATGACTAAGAGTCGCCTTAAAATGACCTTACTACATGACATGTCGAGTCTAATTCCGAGTTTAGAGTTTTCAAACTATGGCTTGAACTTAAATTAAAGAAAAAAGATGTGCTTAATTTGAGCAAAATTGTGTTGAACGCCTTCTTCTCTCTAAATACCTCATCACATTAATGAATTACGATGCTTCTAATTACTAACGTACCAAGCGTATATCTGATGTATGTACATTTCGATCAGTGAAGACCGATTTAAACAATAGAAATAAATATTGTTCGGATAGTCCCTGTAAAATTTTGGTTGATCAAGGTTTAATATTGTTATAATAACCATATTATATATTTAATTGGCTTATTATACATTTTTACGTTTTTGCTATTGAGATATTTAGTAACATTAAATTGATAAATATATGATTTATATTAATTTAAATTATTGGTTTAACTAAACTAAAAGGAAAAAAATATGTTTTCAAAATATTTTTTACTTCACGAGGGGAGATTCAGAGAAGTCAATCATAAAATCTATAAATTGGAATCGTTCGTGGCGTTTGACCCGGGAAGCGCACCAGAGAGTAAACTCGAATAGCGAAGTTTTGCAATAAAAAAAGAGTTTTAAAACTATGACTTCGAGAAATCTAATAGACGTTATCATATTTAACCTTTTTAATTTTGTCTTATAAATTTTCTTTTATTTACTGTCTTGTGGTTAAATTATTTTTAACCTTATAATTTCTTAGATGCTATATATCTATGACCTAACTATAATGGAGATAAATTTTTTTTATAATGGAGATAAATTTTTTTTTTCCAAATTTGCTTTAAAGGCACTTTTTTCTCTCCATATAAGTAGGTGCAACTCTTTAAAAAAAAGGACACCTAAGGGATGTATCTCTTGGACACGGTAATCTCTTTAAAAATGATATTTTTGTGGGATGTGTCTTTTAAAAAAAGGTGCATTTCTTTGATTGTGATTCTCTAAATTAAAAGTTATATCTTCATTGATTAATATAATTTTTTTATATCTTCATTGATTATTAAACCCCATTGCCCGGGTGTTGTGGGTAATGTGTATGAATGCTCGTCTCCGCCGCAGAGCGATTAGAATCCCCTCCTTTAGGAAGACAACGTCATTAGGTTGCCGACGTTCTAAGACATAATAGTGAATGATATGTGAGTGAGTTTGGATCCTCCTATATATGACTTCTATTTTTCTTGTCACAAAGTCTGCAACTAACACCGGTAAAACCTTGAACTCCATTCATTCCTATACAAACTTATAACCCGTTTCTTTCCTTTGTTGGATAAGCCAAGTGCCAAGATATTTACAGCCCAAAGCAAAGGTAAGGCTAAACACCATTTTTATTTAAGATGGTACTTGAGCTTACAACAACCATAGAAAAGCACCTTTCATATGCTAGCAAGATATTCTTAGCACTAGAGCTGGAAATTCTCACCAAAGGAATGAAGAACATTAACGTTTGATGAAGCAATCTTCTTTTCTTGCACACTTGGCATTATCCCCATGGAGTTATACATTTGTATGTATGCCACCGTCTAAATTGAATCCATTTCTCTCTTTGACCTGACCTAAATCTGATCTCAGAAAATATAAAAAAGGAGACTGATCAACCCAGATGGCCGCCATTAAATCAAAATAGAGACCAGTTAGTTGACTGGGGAGGTCATGAAACACAAGTAGGTGCAGGGGATGGCAGGATTACAACCGTAGCCGTAATCCTCCAATATTGTCGACGTGAGCATGACATGCAGGATTGACGATGAAGACAATCAAGAGATAACACATAATAATGCATATTGTTTGTGTATTCATATTAAAATAAGACAATTCTAGGGACGTTTCCACTTCAGGAGCTGTTTGCCAAAATTCGATTGATTTTTTTTTCACTAGATAATTGAATGACGTTACAAGCAGATGACTTGAGAGTGATCCTGATGATCAACATTGTGTTCTAAATAAAAACTAGATTATTTTGTGATACAAATTTATAATTTATGGTATAGAAGATGGGTTTGTAACATTTTAGGGTTTGTTTGATTAGTACAAAATAGATGTAAATGTCATAAAAATTTTAAATAATCCACCTTATTAAAAGTAGTATATATGTAATATATATATTTTTAAAAAAAAACTAGTACATACTCATTATATTAGGTACTAAATTAATCATGATTAACATCGTGTGGGTCATGCATGTGCTCTCGTATATACAAAAAATATTCCCATTTTTTTTTCTCTTGAGATTAAAGAAAAAGGAATACATGAAAGTGCACATAGGTGACCTACTCAAAAGTAGTCATGCATATTTTATGCTCTAACTTAAATACAATCATATTTAATTTGGATAAAAAAATGAGTTAATATTACTTAATATATAAAATATATTAAATATATCTACTTTTAGTAAGGTTGACTAATTTAAAATTTTCATTTCATTTATAATACTTAGTAAATGGATAACAAATCGCCCTTTTCTATCAGCTTTGGTTTGATTTTGTCATTTGTTGAGTTTGTTTTGGTTTGACTTTGCCTTAATTCAAGTGAAAAACATTCTTCTAAATTGCATATATCAGGTTGGGTTATTAGTATTATATAAGATGGGACTGTCAATTTCATAAGTCTGTTTAAATGACTAATCATTTTGTTACCTCGAGGAGCAATAATCAAGGAGAGGAACCTAGCAAATGGACACTGGGGAATGAAATCTCTCAAGGCATGAGATTGGTGTGTAGCTACTTAAATAACATAAGAAAAATAGTTTAAACAATGGGGTTGGTTCGGCTTGATACTGAATTAACCGAATTACATTGGCAAATGGATTTTGTAATTGAAACCAAACCAAATTACTCCTGAAACTGAACCAACATGAACCAAAATTTTTGGTTATTTCGACTTGATAATCTAATAACCGAATTGTATCATAAGTTATATAAAAAAGATTTTTTAATTAATTAATCAAAATTATATCATTATTTTAATGAACATAATCATTTAAAATAATTCTAAACGTATATATCATATTAAAAAATAAAAAAATCATCATAAAAATATTATAACCTCATGATAATTAATATAAATTATAGATATAATTTTATAATTTTTTAAAAAAAGTTCGATTATTTTGGTTAATTTGACTTAGTTTGTTTCCAAACTGAAATATAAATATGCATTTACATTTGGCCATGATCCTACCAAAAACTTAACGGAATTAATTCGTAACTGAATTGATAATTCAGTTTATTTTTTTATTTTCACCTAAGCCCTAGTTTAAATTAATTCATGTAATAATATTTATAATTTTATATACTTGCATGTGGTACCCGTAATTTGAATTATATTGTTTGATTCTATGCATTGTTCACTTCCACTGGATTTGGGGTTTATAATGTTTATTAAAGTCAGCACTATTAAATTACAAGCACATATATTATTGAATTACTTTGGCCAAATATTGTGGATGACTTTAATTCTATCGTGATAAAAAGAAATGCATGATTTAGCTAGAACTTGAATTAGGAATAGTTTATGCTGTCCAATATCGTTAATTCTATTTTATTGTATTTTAAATATTTCTCTTCCGTATTATTATTATTATTATGTTAAATTTCCTCTAATTTCATAATACAATTTGATCATACAATTAGACCTGCAAATACCTAAGCATGGATTGTTTGGTAGATATATAAATGCGCAGGTACTAACTATAAGAAGCATGCATGATATACATATGCAACAATTCATGCCTCATTGTTTTCTTTGTTTAATAACTTGATTGATGCAAATTGTTTGAATTAATACTTTAAACATTTATTATCTAGTCAATCCCATTGATCTTATCACAATTAATTATAAGTATATCTTGTGGCGTCTAATTAGTACATGTATCTTAATTAATATCTACATTTTGTGAGAGGTTGGTTCCCACGTCCATGATTTGAACCCTCATCGCCGCCTCAAGCATAGTACTTTTAAGATTTTTTTTTTTATTTTAAAAATTCTACGAGTCAACTTCTTTTCACGACTTTATGAGTCAAACTCCATAAATGACTCCTTTAATAGATTTTATAATTTACTCATCGAGTCTCTCTCCAATCAAATAAAAAAAGGTTTTAATTTTTTAAAAGTTTTTAGTTCAACTAAATAAATAATTTAAATAATATAAATTATATATTTATCAATTTTAAATGTAAAGAAAATAATATCTCATAATTTGATATGTATTTATCCTTATTAAAAAATAAAAATGATTATAAATTATTTTAAAACGGTGTTCTACTCCATAGCCTACTAAATCAAGTCCAAATCCCCAATTTTTACACTATAGTACCAGGGGGTCTAAAAAATGTAAATTATATATCAAAATTGAAAAAAGAAACCTTATTTTTTCAAGAGTGAAAAAAACTTAGAATTCAAAGAGTGAGGGATTAGAATTCAAGGAACGAGGGAGGGGGTAGGGCATCCAGGTTGCTTCAAGCTTTGATTGAGATACAAAACTCTCATTGTCTATCAATGGAAACGTACATAATAATAGAATCAATCAGGTACACGGAGCAGCCTCTCGAGCCTCAAGTGGGTCGACAAGACTTCAGACAGCTTGGGCAGTTTTGATCTGCTCTGCAACTTGATGTCCGGCCATGGCCACATTGATTGAACCTTCACTAATCTTCAACGGATTGGGCTCCCATGGGGGCCATCTTTGGTTGGATCTTGTAAAGGCCACATCCATCAATCGACGTATACAAAGAACAAAAAATCAACCACCAATTCTTTATTGTTGCTCGTAATTGTAAATATATACTACTTTATAACCATAGAGAATATTTCCTGTCGGCGCCCTGTAAATTACCGCTAATTAGTATATAATCGCGGTTTAGTTGTTTAATACAGCTAGACCATATAGACTAAAAAATTTCAAAAGAAAAAAAAAAACTTTTGTTTGGAGATGAATACCATTTTTACCATCTATCTATACGCACATTAGTTAGGTCTAACAAAACCTATTCCTACTATAAATCAATAATGTTGTTCCAAACGGGACAAAATTATCGTCAATTATCGTTATAATCTATATAATCTACAAAATATTAACAAGAACAACTCGTCATGTTGATATTTTGTTATAAACAATCCTATAAAACAAATATATATGAGGAAGAACAAACACAAATTCATCTTCTCCTCGTGCTAATGGTTTTTTTCTTTAATAGATAATCTGGAGTTAATCAGGAGGAAGCAACTGAGAAGGCGGTAAATAGTGAACTTGGTTGACTGGCCACTCCACCCACGCCTCATGCTCAAGTGAAAGTGAGTCTGCATGTGTAAGTAAGAGTGTAAGACCAGGATTCAATCTATATAGACGAAAAACCTGACACATAACTATAGAGAAAGCGATGGGGTTGGCGTCTCTTAATTGAATCATAGAGACAGAAGTGAGCCTCCTTCTTCCTCCCACCATCGAACCTCGCTCGAAGTCTCCTCTCCCAACTTTCCGACCTCTTATATACGCTCTTCCCATCGCCGATATTTCAAGCTCCCCTCCTCTTCTCCCTTCTTTCTTTCTCCTTTGTTATCATCAAATTTTATCGTTAGCTTTATAATTATTAGTTGGCCTTGGCCATGGCCACCGCAGACGAATCGTCTACCCTCGAGCTCATCAGTGAGCACCTACTGGGCGATTTCGCCTCTATAGAGGCCTTCCTCCACGAGCTCGCCCCAAAGCTCGATTCCATCGAGGCTCATCCCGCTCCATCCTCCGACAGCTCGCACATGACCACCAGCTCCGACAGTAGCAGCATAAAGACTGAGGCCGCCATCTCGAGTTCGGAACTGTTTGATGTTAATGACCCGGTTTCCTACTCGAAGTCTCGTAATCGCCAGCGCCCGTCGCTTACGGTCGCGGTACCTCCTGCTGGGAGCTCGATGCAGTTGCCGGCGACGGTGGCGGCGGAGAGGGTGCACTATCGGGGAGTGAGGCAGCGGCCGTGGGGTAAGTTTGCTGCGGAGATTCGGGACCCCGCGAGGAAAGGATCCAGGGTGTGGCTCGGCACGTACGACACTGCGGAGGAGGCGGCGAGGGCCTACGACCGCGCCGCCTTCGAAATGCGCGGCAGCAAGGCCATCCTCAACTTCCCCCTCGATGCCGGCAAGTCCCATCCTATCCCGAACAACGGCCGCAAGCGGCGACGAGGTAGGGACTCGCCGGCCACGGCCGAGAAGGAGAAGAAGGTGAAGATGGAGGAGGTGGAGGGCATGCCGTTAGCTTCGCCGTTAACGCCGTCGTTATGGGCAGGGTTGGAACAAGGAGGGATATTCGGGGTCCCACCTCTGTCGCCGTTATCTCCTTGCCCGCCGTTAGTTAGGGGCCAGCTCGTGTCCACCTGACGACGAGTTGGGTGTGACTCTGTTATGTACATACTTAGTAGAATTATACGGAGTTTGTGCGTATTTTGGAGAAAGTAACAAAATTTGGCATAGTGGTAAGCTTATATTATATTTGTTTATTCAATTATGAATGAATGTGGCGAATATTCCCATGCTTAAGGTTAGTGTGGCTTGCAATATATATATAGATGAGTTGAAATATATATTATCAAGTGGTTGATAGGAAAATGATGCCTGGGGAAGGACAATTGCATATATTATGAAGTAGTTATGCATGACATTTATTTTAATACAAGCGGGTACTGGAATATGCCACAGGCAGTACGTATTTCTATGGTTCCGAGTGATAACTATGTCATATGAGTTTATTAAATGTAACATTTTTCAATGATATAAAATGAAACCATCATTTTAATTTAATTCGAATGATGCTTATCCCCACTCCAGCTGTGTAGTGTGGATAAGTGATGCAAATATGATGATGCATGTATGTGCAGTTGCCATTGCATGACAGCATCAGCAAATTTGGAGCAAAGCCCTGTGGTAGCATCAAACAAAACCAGCCAAAAAAACCATTTGCGCAGCCGGTTTCGTAGATGCAATATAAGGAACACATATGAAGGAACTGTTTTTCTAAAGCAATATGTTCGTTTTTGTACCCTCGATTAATATTTAAACTTGTTTTTATATCTTTTAAAATCAACTTTGCTTTGCTTCCCTTTAAGTGCATTTGACAGTACTGGTCTTTTATTTGCTTTCATTGGTGTTGTGTATTTTTGTGACTTATGTTCTCTTTAACCTATTGCAGGATTATAATTTTATAGATTATCTGTGTTTTGCTCTAAAAATAAAAACCCAGCATGTATAATATACAATACATATCAGCCAAGCGCATTATCCATCAGCGGCATGCCTATTGTAATTTCTAGGATCATAAAACATTATTCTTCTGGTATTCTTTCTTCATGTTCTGTCTGGATATGAAACATTTCTACAATTTTAATTATATGGTTCCTTACCAAAAAAATTTTTAAAAAATAAAGGTATTAATTTGGGTTGACCAAGGGATGTATATTGTTAGAGCTTCTTCGTTAGAAGGCTACCTTTCCTTTATGGGCTGGGCTCAAATTGGGCCTGCAGTGTGGAAGATAATGCATCCCGAGGAAGCTATTTGGGCTCTGTTCTCAACCGCATCCAAGAAGCTTGTTGGGCCTCGTTCACATTTGAGAGAACTTATAGTTACGACAATGAACCTAGTTTAAGTTGTGGCGATGATAACACAATTAATCAATCTCAAGCTAAGGAGGGGTTAGTAAAACCGTGAATGTAATTTATAATGTTAAACTAGATTGACAACATGAATAGTATTTCACTTTTAATCTACTTTGGATGTGATTACACTTGTTAATGACTTTAAGCTATAAATTTAATATAAATTTTTTCTATCCTTTATCTTTTAAGCCCACAAGCTTATGAATTAGATTTACACAAGAGAGAAGTATGTAATTTGATTAAGGGGCTTGTAGTATTTTTTAGGCTAGACTTTAAATCGTATAAAAACCATCTGAATACGATTGACAGATAAACACTCATCTCACTAACCCTTTAACATAAATTTACAATTTAGGTTTACAGGTGCAATTAAGATTGCCAGTTTCACTAACCCTCTTTAAGCGTTTGGTTGGTATGCAAACTTCTTAGGCAATTAATGATTCACCGTTGGGGTTAGTGAATAATATTTGGATTTGAATCAGGGCAAAGATTGGATATAAATGATAGTATTTGTATTTAATTTGGATATAGGCATAAATATTCAAAGGCCATAAATCATATCCGATCCACACCGTCCCAACTTTCATATTAAGGCATCCTCCAAGAAATCTAAGGGATTGTTATGACCTTTAGTAGAAGCATCACGCTGCTATGTTGAATGGCAACTTACTTCCAAGAGTGGGTTTATAAGCTGGTCTCTATGGACAATAATCTGCACAAGATTCTAATATTTTTAGAATAGTATGAACTATTAATGCATTCAAATTAGTAAAAAAGAAATTTTTTTAATTGTATGATTATCATTGCCTATTCCTTAAGGTAATAACAAGGTTTGTTCAATTTTATCCCGTATATAATATTTTATGGGATAAGATCTAATATGTTAGTGGAGATATAATTAATAATTTTCAACTCGGTTAGCTAATTGTTAAATGAATGACTTAGGCTGGATTAAGGGATGTTGGTAACTAGGCAAAATGTAGGAAGTCTAAGGATAAAATTTTTTAAAATAATTTAATTTTATAATAAATACCTCCCAAAAAATAGATCCAATATATTAGTATAGATGCGCTTCCTCGTCTTTAACTTTGTTAACCAACTATTGAAGAGATATATAAGGCCCGTCGTATTTCACTTGGGACGGGGTGTTAAGTACATATTTCTAGCTTATTGTTTTACTTTTACGGTACTTACTCACTTAGAATTGAATAATATGTCAGATTTTGAGAAAAAAAACAATGAATAAAAAAAGAGAGCGGGACATAATTTATTTTTACGCAGGCCCTCAAACTAAATAAAATAACATTAACGATCATTTCTAAATTAACACTTCATATTTGCTTTGTCCTTTACTTTTTTGTCACTTTTCACACCACTTCATTATTTTCTTCTCAAATAAATACCTGTATACATCCTTATATTTTAGAATGAGCTATAACTCACATAGATTATATATGCTCCTCTTTCTATTTTGAGTAATATAATGGGTCACACTATTCACAATAGATAAATAAAAAAATAAATAATAAAGATAATTATAAAATTTCAATATAATCTAATATTTCTAACCATTTCATCTTATTTATCAAATTAATTATAAAAAATTAATTTCAAAATATCAATTATCTTTCACATCTTCAAAAAATTTTAAAGCTAGTAATAATAATTTTTTTAAAAATAAAATTTTATCAATTTCTTATTTATTCACCTAGTTTTAATATGTACAAATATTATTTTGTGACACATACTAAAAAATGTTCAAATTAAATGTGTAGCTCATATAAGGTATATGAGGTATATCGTATATAAAAATTTCCCCATATTTTAGAGAAGTAAATATATACTTTGTATGTAAAGATCGTAAAAAAAAATTTATTACGTTGTTTAAAAATCTTTGACTCGGTATGGGAGGGATAGAATGTTTGAGATTTTTTTTTTTGTTACGGCGGGAGATTTTAGGGGGAGTTAGGGCAGCGTCCCTATTTGATTAAATTATCGTGATGAGTGCCCTCCCTACCCTAGCTGTCTACTTCTCATTTTCCTTATCAGAGCCGTCTTTCTCCTTGTTTTGGTATCCTCCCTATCTTCCTTTCTTTTTCTTTCTTCCATGTATATGCATTTAGAGTTCGTGTTTAGCATGTTCATTTATTTTGTTGTTGTTGGTGGATATCATTATTTGTTTTAATATCAGTTAGTTTTAAATGTTATGAATTGCTATTAAAATTACTATTCATCTTAATTGATAATAAGTTATGATCATGGAACCTAAAGTTTTAAATCAAAAGTAAAAAACCAAACTAAATTACATCCGTCGCCGGTAGAACCCACTGTTGATGACCTCCTCACCAGAAATCATGGCGGCGAACGTTCAGACGACAACCCTATTCCCTTCATCGGCCGATTATGGCCGAGCTTGCCTGTATGGATGCCGGTCCGGAGAAGAAAATGCAGAAATAGGGGAAACAGGATGGTAGAAGAAATCTGGTTGTCCTAGGTGGCAATTAGCTCCGTTTTGGTCGGGGAGGGTCTCTAGAGGGCCGAGGGTATCGAGGCGACTGCCCAATCAGGGTGGTGACGCTCACCAGTGGCGGAATCGACGATACAAGCTCGTCGCTAAGTGGGACAATCCATCGTCGCGGCGGCTGGAAGGCGGTCGGGGATGGTTAGGGCGGCACTGCGACAGCAAAGAGGGGCTGGGCGGAGTCAATCGACGGCGGCTGGAGGTGGCGGTGGTGGCAGTGACATCATGGAGGTTGGGTGGCCGGATATGGTCTGGAGAAGACGACCGGGAAGAAGAAAAATCACTCTAGTGGAAAACTCGTAAATAAAATTTGACTCAGTATCGGCTTGAGTCAAGAATAATAATAACTCGTAATAAAATTTTTAAAAAAATTCCATAGGCTTGACGTGGAATTAGAAATGGCACAGTTTATATTGCCTAAGTAACTAAACAACAAAATAACAAGCACTATAACACAACTCGTGTTAATAAATTATTCTCATAATTATGAGTTACGGTTGCTAAGCTAATTAATTATTGTACGAAATCGCCATGAATAATAAAATTATGGTAATGATAAATTGTTGATAATTAATTAGTGTACTATAAGTTATTAATTTAAATCTAATGGTTATAAGTAATTAATGAAATAAAGATTTCATCTTTACCATATTAAATTTAATACTACGTAATAAAATTGATTACTTTAAGAACGAGTTAGTAAGGTAGAAAAATATGCTATTAAACTATAATATTGCACTTTATCATACGTGTTGAACCTAAATAGTTTAGGTAAAATAAATAGAGTCCAAGTCTTTATTGAGTCGAACAATTTAAAATAATTTAAATTAGTATTATCAATGAATTAGGATAATACAAATCATTTTAAATAAATTAATAGAATAACTTAATTAATTGTTGGTTAAATATTTAGAATAAATAAAAAGTTAATAAATTATTATAGGTATACCCAAGCTTTTATTTAATGAATTAAGTATTTAGTACTCACTAAATTGCTATTAATAATGATAGTAATTAAAGATTAAAAACGTAAGCTAAATAGTTGAGATTTATGGCTAAGTAATTATCGTCTCAAAGAAAAATATACTAATAATAGTAATTAAATACTGGGTTATAAGTTAATAATTAATTATCATTAGTTAAGTGTGAATTGTGATTTAAATAATTAATTTAAAATGTGTAAAGTATGACTTAAATGTTTACCTCACATAAATAATTAATTACCTAGAAGACTTGTTGTAAAGGTTGAGAACTTAATGTTTAATATTGTTAAGTGCTATATGTTTTATGTTGTCAAGGGTTAATAAGGATATATTTAAATCATTTAGTTGCATGCATTTCTACTCGAATAAAATTATACTTATGTATAATTTTATTTTCTCATTCAGATTAATATCGTCGATCACGGTTGCTTGTTCACTTACGAACTATCTAGATCCGTATAATTATTTAAAATATTGTATTTTTTCTTTTTAGTAGCCTTGGTCGACTTGAGCCGAGATTCGACCACCATGCATGGAGTGTAACTAGGGTCCGCACTTTTAAATTACTTGAAAGATAAAATACCTGCCCCCATGCCGAAAGGGATGACAGGGCGCAGTGGCACAAGACGACTCATTATGTACTTGTGATACCGAGGGGGTGAGTCAATGACAATTATCGGTAATTATAGGCAGTGGGCCACGTATCGTATGTGCGCATGCATGGGATGGTAGGGGATATGGTGTCCGCCCTTCCCGGCATAATAAGAGCTCGCCATAGGCTCATAATTACTAAAAGTCTTATGAAATAACGATAGAGATTATATTGACTTGTTTCATTTAATTATGTGGCTTAGTGGTTTTATCACTAACGCGGTTTTGTGACCGCAGGTGAGTAGCTTCGGACTGAAGATTAAAAGTGTGGTTGGTGGTTTTTTTACCAACCTCGGTTTGGAGAATTGATATTAAATTGGACTTTTTTTTATTCTCATGTGTTATAAATGTAACTATGAGAAATAGTAAGAAACTGTGGGACCTTTTGCTCAGGCAATTAATTAATGTTACGTATTGATGCATAGTATCATAACATAATTTATTTTCATGATTAATAAATTTCTAGAATTATTTGTCATATTACGATTCATGTTCTTGAATGTTATTTTATATCATTTATATTTTTGAGTAACCCCCGATCGGATTAGACGGGTCATTACATTGTATTTTTCCTTTCTCCATAAAAACGAATGTTTTCTTCCAAGCAGGGCAATCAATTGAGTAAGTTAAAAAGAATTTACTTTATGCACTATTCCATGTCTTTAATATTTCTACAATTAAAGTGTTTAACTTAAAAGCTCTAATTTTTACAAAATGAGGTTTTTTCCCCAAATTTTAAAATAGTTTTTTGATAATATAATAATCCTTAGCACATACTTTCTGATAATAATCATGACTCGCCGGCTAACTTCATAGTTTTAAATACCATACCGGCCAGCATACCAGATTTTCAAGTGGTATGCGTGCATAGTTTAATTGGGTTTAATTAGGTTAAACTGGATTTGGGCGTTATACCAGATTTAATATTTAATTATATTTTTCTTACCTTAAAAATATTTTATAAGTACCTTTTATAGTTCTCTAAGTAATATCTTTTAGAATATCATATGAAATAAATATCAAACTTTTGACATGATCATGTAGAAAAAAAAAAAAGAAACCTCAAAATTCAATATTTTCACTAGCATAAGAAATTAATGATATGATAAAAAAAGTACAGGAGCTAAACATTCTTCTGTTATGTGAATCATTGACAGCAGAGGCCACTAAGCATCTCATTATACAATCAAAGTAAACCAAAAAAAAAAAAACGGCAACCACGACTCAAGTAGATCTCCTCACTAACGTCTGGAAAATCCATGAACAAAGTTCACAATCCAATCATTTATTTTATAATTTAAATTGCAAAATATGAACAAAATTCATAAAACCGCCATTTACCGTTTACACAGTAAAGTATTTAGGCAAATTCTAAAATGTTAGATTAAACCATAAAAAAGATTCATCATCGTCACATCAAACCATCAACAAAGATTAAAAAAATACTAAAAAAATTTCACTAGACCAAGGAGATGGAGACGACGGTGCAACAATGGGTTTTCACTTATGCATCGTCAAGATGACCGTGTGGCAAATTTTGAGTTCGAGTTTAATTTGGTTTGAATCGAGTTTTTAATGTTTGAGTTAGAGTCGGGCCGTCCACTCATTTGATTAGCTCATGTGACTCGTGCTTGTATATTGAGAACCTTTGAGCCTACTTCGAGCTTGAGGAGGATCAAGGAAGTAGGGTTTTTGAAGAGAAGTGCTCGGCAGCAACACTTCATTCCATGCTCCATTGAGTGGCCGGCGGCAACTATTTGCAACACTTTATTTCATGATCCATTTAGCTCCCGGCGGTAGCACTTCGTGTTATGATCCATCGATCCTTTTTGCTATTAGATAAAAAAATGGTAAAGTTATCTTTCTTGTTAAATCTGGTATAAATTTGACCATGTTTATATTTTTCTTATCTATAATTTTATTTTTTCTTACTTGTTAGATCTATATTGTTTGATTTTGTGTGCAAGGATGAACAAGAGATGATCTGCTTGCCAACGGGAATAAAGAGGCCAATGAGAAAGGTACCCCCTTTGGCCTTTGTTGTCAAATTTCTAATATAATTTTATTCAAATACACTAAGTATCAAATAGAGTAGTAGTGCTTCGTATTATTCACACTAACGAGCCGATTTGAGTTATGAGTCGAATCGAGTGAGGAGCCAAACTTTTATCGAGCCGAGTAGATTCTAGTTTGTACAAATATGGGATCGGTTCATATAGAGATGAGTCGAATCAGTTCGCCAAATTCGAGCTATCGAATCAAGTCAAAAAATTATCAAGTTCGAGTTGAGACGACTGGATACGTGAGCAGCCCTACACATATCGGTGGTAAAGATGTGGTAACTTTGAGAGTGAGGGCACCTTGGGGGCTAAGCAAAGATAAAAATAGATGATTAAAACCCTAATGGGCAATTAATCTTACCAGGTAGCGATGATTATAAACAGGCCAATTCGATTCAACCCGAATTAAAAACTTTGGTTCAATTTCCCCAAAACCTCTATAAAACCCCTCGCCCCCTCTCAGGTATGCCGACCTCGTCTCCTCCACAAACCCTAGCCTCGCCGCTACAAACCCTAGCCTCGCCGCCTCCCTTCTCTCTTGCACACCTCCAAAGTTTGCTAATGGTGGTCGATGATGATGAATTGTAAGGCCTGTTTCTCAGAAACATTCGCAGTGGCCGCCCAAGGGCTTTCGCCTTTGCCGGGCTTGAGAGCCGGTGCTGTTTCCTTCCTTGGATGTCTGAGACCACCCCCTCCATACGAATCTTTCGTTTTTGTTTTATTTGTATTTTGAGTTGTTGTTGTGTTGTCGTGGTTGCATATCTCGGGCCCGTGATGATAAAATTGAAGGCTTGTTTCTCAAGAACATTCGCAGTGGCCGCCTAAGAGCTTTCGCCCTTGCCGGGGCTTGAGAGCTTGTGCTGTCATATCCTTCCTTGGATGTCTGAGACCCTTTTTATTTATGTGACCATTGTTATAATTATTCGATTGAATCTATTTTGATCGATTTTGTGTCTAAGTTGCCTTAAGTAGGAGAATATGATTGTTTATTTAACCGAAGTTTAATCATTGTAACTATTTCTGTTTATTGTTAATTTTGTATCAATTTGGCCTGGGTAGGTGGTTATGTAATTTAAGTTTTAAATTTTTTTGTCTTGGTTCAGTTTTGAATTGAACTTGTATGAATGTGGGCTAGATATGAGCTGAGCTTAACTAGTTGAATCTGGTTTGATTCGTATTGGTTTTGAGTGAATGTGGCCTATGAGGAAGCAATTGAAGGCTTGTTTCTCAAGAACATTCGCAGTGGCCGCCTAAGAGCTTTTGCCCTCGCCGGGGCTTGAGAGCTTGTGCTGTCTTATCCTTCCTTGGATGTCTGAGGCCTGACTTTGTTAAGTTGGATGAACTGTTTGGGATGGTGTTTGTTAAGAATTTTTGTTGTTTATGATTGTTGTTGTTAGAAAGTGATGATTGTGTAGTCGGGGGTTGTTTGGGAAGTGGGATTGGTTGGGACTGTACGTCTGCCCCGTTGGCTGATAGAAAAATTATGCCTTTGGGATGAACTGGTCCCTTACATTAGAGAATAACCATCTGGTTCACTTTGTTGGCTATCTTTGATCAAGGTTTTAGCCAACCATTTTAGGGTGGCACAATTATTTCTTGTCCAATAATGCTCATCTGGTTAGATGATTAGATAATAGTAAGTAATGGCCGTTAGTTTTTCTTGCTTGTTTGTGTTAGTTAATGTTTAATATGCCTGTCATTGCATGCCACGCATCTTCCCGGATTCCTGTCTGTTTTATGATGCAAGTATTGATCCGGTGGTTGAAGTTGGTATCAAAGTTGCCCAATGATTCAATTTCGGAAGAATCTCAGGTTACTATTTCAAGCTCTTCGCCATGAGAGCACGAGAAGATTTAAGCTTGAAATTAAGACAATGGGGTTGTTGTGGAGTTGTGGAGTGAACGTATATGTTTTTCCTTTTAGTGGAGTTATACGTGTATGTTTTTCCTTGTATTTACTCCTGTATATTATGATCCTACGTTTTATTCTCTCTTGAATGGGATGGATTAATTAGCGGTAGAAGACATTCATCTTTTTTGTAACTTCGATTTGTAAGTAAATTTTGCAAGGTTCCCACAAATCTTCTTCGAAACTAATTTTTTCACTTGTACATAAATGTGGTATTTTCTCTTTCGGAAAAGAAATAGAAAAATATTTCCTGAAGAGTTGTATTTTCTTTAATGAACCTCCATTAGCTGTAGGCCTATCTGGCCCGTTTGTTTTTATTGATTGGATATACGGGATATACGTAAGTCATGGATTACATTTATTATATTTATGATATAATCAGGCAACATTTAAATCTGTCAAACTTGTATTTGTTCAGTCATATATCAAATTCGATAAAAATATATAATTAAAGCGAATTCTAATATTACCAATTCAGAAGTTTGGGTACAAGGTTCACCTAAAATCCTTAAAATGAACATTTGCTATATATAAATATATTCAAGTAATTTGAACATATGTTTGATTTGTTGGTTACTTTGAACGAACAGATATGAGAACTCATCCTTACATTTGTGAAAAATTCAATATTCAATGATCAGATGAACATCTAATCAAACCTATAATACAGTTGGTCACAGAACTCACATAAAATGAGAAGCGAATGTAGTTTTTTGTGTAAGGGGGATTTACCAGTCTTCCCGAAGGAAGACAAAAGGTCCGAATGTGAAAAGCGAATGATTTTCATTGGAATTACAAGTGAAAATTCCAAAGCCTTGTTGAAAAAATGAAGGCTTTACCATTTTAGGGATGTTGGGCTTAATTTTTGTACTTCTTAACTCGAGTCTCCTGTTGTTTGCACGAAACAAACTGCAATTGTGCTTCATTTCGTGGCATATGCATAGGGTCAAACCAAAAGAAAGTGATCGATCATGTGCTGTATGATATCAGCTCCCTCTGAATGCGCCCAACTGTCTTTCACCTGCGCATTGTTCAGGATAGGGATTATAAAGGTGCAGGAGCCACGAGATTCCAAACCTTTAAAAAACCTTTTTAAATCATGAAGATTAATTTCTTATCAGAAGTAGCTTCACTCGTAGTTTGTTATTAAAGATGCAGTTACAATTGAACATTTTTCTTATTTTCACTCTTTGGAGAAACATTTGATCAGTTAAATTAAAAATTAACAAGGCATGGATGAAAGTAGGTACCTGAATGAGACTGTGTGCCGCGAACCGTTGCCTGCTTGTGTGAAAACTAACATCAACTTTTTCCCAAGATAGCCGAGACAGTCCCCTCAGTAAGATCTCTTTCAAAACAAAAACAATGCAATGTAGTTTAGTGTATTTTGCAGAAAAGTTGCCAAAACAAACAATTAGTTAACATCTAACAATCTGCAATTGGGAGTTGATAATAATGGTGGCTTTTTCGGACATAATAATTTAGTAAATTTAGAAAATCATGAGCAGAAGATTTTTATTACCTTCTAGCATGTCTGATCCATCTTCAGATAAACTTTGTTCATCCCCTTCATCAATGCTTCCCTTGGTTCTTTCTTCAAAAACAACATGAGGATATCTCTCATTGACATTATCTTCCCACTATAAGAATGTGAAGAGAAGTCAGTAATACCCAAGTGAAGAAGAGGTATAGAAAACACTGTTATCAAGTACACTAGTATAAACCTTTGGGAGTTCACTCTTGCGTCTGATTGAAGATGTCCTCCAGCCCACAATGTCTATAGAGTAATTAGTTATAGAACACAGGTTTTACTATTGACAATATCTAGATTATAATCCATCATAAATCACAATTTAACCAATAAAAAAAATTATTGAAGTGGTAGTAGGATACGGTCAAAGCCCACATTTGCATATACAACTCGACGCTTGAATGAAGCCAATGCTGACCTATATCACGTGAACTAAAATCAGTTTCCTGATTCATCACTGAACATGTTGTGTCATTTGGAAGTTGTCATCATATAAAAGTTACAAAATGAAGATAGACAAAAGAATCACATACATAAAGTGAAGGTTTCCACAGTCATCCACCATCCGCTGCAACAGGGGATGCTCTCCATTTTCACCATCAGTTAGAAATAGATGCTTTCCAGTTGTTCTAAAAATCCAATGGATTACTCGACTGGCAGCTTTTTCAAAAGCTTTCACACCAAATAGAAATGGAACCTGCACCAAAGTACTAAAAAAATTCATCTTAAGGGTAATGACCTAACAAAACTGAGTCACCAAGTTGGATTGTAGACCAAAAAATAGCGTGGAAATACATACCTGCTTGTTACCTCTTGAGCCAAGATGAGGGGTGGCAACTGTGATGAAGTTAATTGGTTCCAAACCAGCTATGGGAGCCAAAAAATCTTTATCAGATGCATCACTTGATTCATGGTCAAGAGTCACTCGTCCAGAAGGCTTATAGAGTATCCCAATAGCATATCTTGCCACCAAACCCCCAACAGAATGTGCAACAAATGAAATTTTCCTTAGCTGCGGATTTCTTCCTATTACTTCACATACCTATATTCATACATTTAGAAAGAAAGAAGAAGAAGAAAAAAAAATCAGCTTATATATTTATTAGCAGCATTACTTTACAACTTCAGTACCCTATTTATAGGCCACATTTGGATGTAGAAGTTTTGAAAATAGTTTAAGATGCAATGGAAACAAACCTCCTGAGAAAGACGTTCACCCATCACATCGACACCATCTAATGTCAGCCTTGATGAATTGCTCTCGCTGCCTGAACATCATTGTCGATCAAAAAAATATCAAATCAAACAGCAGGTCAATTTGTGGAAGTTCGACCAAATCTGCTCCATCCATTAATTAAATGCCTCAGCCCTTAAATAAGATTAAGCAAAATTGATAACAGTTTGTATTGGCCACTAGAATTTATAATGTTTTTGTTAGCATTGCTTCATCGTTTATTTTTTAAAACTTCAGATTAAGATGGTCAACAAAAGTGACATCCTGTAGTTGGTTCGCGTACAACAAAAGGTGAAAAGCATGCTAGAACTCAACAAAATCACAACTCATAATGAGATCAAGAATAAAATCTTACAATGTACAATAATTTTATCAGGAAGGTTTCTAACAAACTGCTCAGCTGCAAACTTCCAGTCAGTCTCACTGCAGAAAAACCAATTCTAGAATCATTAATAAGCACTTATAGAGAAGACAGAAAATGATGATAATTCTAACAAAATATTATGGCCATGAAAAATATCTAAAAAAATAAATACATTACTGCAAGTATACAAGTTTAAGCAGAAGAAACACGGATAACAGAAGATAATAACTAAACAACTCATTGCAAGAAAACATGCCACCCCAACGATGCATTTCTTGTTTTGCATGCTTAGAACAATTTTGCACAAAGAAGACATTCCAATTGAGATAATTATTATCCGATATCACACACCGCATCAAGTACCGAATAATCCTTCCCAAGAACATTTCAATGGACAAGAACAGCACATGAACATCATCAACAAACTTGTAAACAGCACCCAAAAAAACCCTAACAATTTCTTAATCCTTATCAATCTGAAATGCATCTTATTTATAAGGCTGACTACCAGCTCTAAACCATCCCCATTCCAACAACCGCAAATCCAATCATAAAAAAATATAAACAGATATAAAAAAATAAAAAATAAAGAAAAGATTTCAACTTGCGATCGATCTACCTCAAATGATTCCTATTTACCAAACATAACCTCACAATCCATAGCCAAATACAGAAATTTCCACCACAATTCCACCACAAGAAATCAAAATCAATACAAAAACAGCCAAATTATCCAAACAAATCTGATTTACAAACAATCCAATTTCTGAATGTCGAAAAAACTAGAACATTAAAAGCAAGAAAAGATCGGGAAACCAAGAGGAAGCGACGAACCACCCGAGAATCCCGTGAACCATGACGACGAGGTGGGCGTCTGCGGGGGCGGCTGAGCACGGGTCGGAGTTGCCGACGTCCACGCCGCCGCCGGCCGCCTCCGATCGTACGCCGTCGGCCTTCATCGTCGGCGGGGGCCAGTCTACGGCCCCTCACCTCCGCATCGCCGAAAAGTTCGGGCGGCGAAATTCCTGTAGGTCCGGCAGCTCCGCGGCCACGTCGATCGGAGTCCGGCGAGGCACGAATATGCGGCGGGGGCGCCGCTGCGACCGACAAGGATTGGACTCGGACGGACACGGAAGTGGACTCGACGGCGCGTTCGTTCGAATCGCTGGTATTTGTAAGTGCACGGGCCCTGTTATACTCGCACGCCAAGTCTTCACATTTTTGTTAAATGACGTAAATGCACCTTGCGGGGTATTTGATGTTAGATTATTTTCACTATTTTATTAATTCATAATTATACATTGTTAATTAATGAATGATGGATATATGTTGATTGATCAATTT
>JAVDBV010000179.1:7444-23309 GCA_032619315.1 Piper longum
CCCCCCCCCCCCCCCCCCCCCCCCCCCCCCCCCCCCCCCCCCCCCCCCCCCCCCCCCCCCCCCCCCCCCCCCCCCCCCCCTGGAATGTAACACTCACTAAATATAACGTCTCTGTGTAAAAATTAGAAACAACAGCAACGCCAAACATAATGTTTCCACGCAAATTAGAAACTAGGCCCAAATATAATTGATCCAGTAGTAAGTAGAAATGACTTGCAGGGCATTCTCATGAAAAGCTACAACAAATTATAACAAACCCTACAAAGTTCTTTGATAGTCAGAGAGCATAAAAGCTATTTAACCAATCAACAGCAAAAAAAATATTACAAAAAGAAGAAGAAGCTAAAAAAGAAACATACATATTTGGAAGCCAAACATTAGTGTTTGCTTTATGTTAAACGCAGATAATCCAAATCCACCAAACAGCTGCCATCACCATTATAATTCCGACGGATGAAATTAGCAGGCAAATGGTAAAAATTTCACAAACCAAACAAATCCAAAGTTTTATTTTTAAAAAAAGCCAGATAATCGAAACGAACCAAGGTCGCCGCCGCGCTTGGCGGAGCTGCAGTCAGAGTGGCGGGCGGCGACGTCCTCGAAGCGGACCTTGCCGGCGAGGATGTCGTCGCGGAAAGCGCGGAGGCGGGCGACGGCGGCGTCGCGGGTAGTGGCGCAGATGACGCGGCCGTCGGGGTCCTTCCAGGAGGACTTGCGGCGGGAGCCCTCGTGCTTGATGAGGATGTGCGACGCCCTCGCCTCCCCGCTCGCCATCTTCTTCACCCTCTTCAACGCCCCCTGCTTCGGCTCCGCCGCCTCCTCCTTCCGCCGCTTCCGATCCGCCGGCGATGCAGCTCGCTCCGCTCTGGACGGCCTCCGGTCACCGACGGCGAGATTCCGGACGGCGAGGTCGCCTTTCGCGCCGTCTGCCAGAGCCGCGAGTTGTGTGAGGGCGCGCTGGGGCTTCCGTCATCGCTAGGTCTAATAGTCCTCTTCTTCTATCGGTACACTACTCTCGAGGCCCATGGGCCTCTTTCGCAGGGAACCCATGGAGGCCCACGGGCTTCATCTTGGCCCAAGGATCTAGTTGGGACCGGCAGGGTTTTTTTTTTTTTCCCCCCCGAGAAGAAATTATCATTAAAATGTTCAAAATTTCGGACTTTCGGATCAAAATTAGCTAAGAAGGTAAGTCTACACTGACCAAGGATAGATTTTTGTATTATTTATTAATTAATTGAAGCACTATTTCTCTACATAAACATCCATTTTTCACTTATTTAAATTTAAACTAAGCTGGTTGGATGCTGGGCTTATATTATTATATACGTGCATGTTATTGATAAATGTACATGTCATTAAGGTTTATCGCTATTTAAAATTGATCGAATAAAATTTAAAGTTTTTAGGGTTAAAGGCATTTATATAAAAATCTAATCATTAATTTCTAATATATGGTGGGTTAACTTATGATTGAGGGAAGACTTAAAGTCACAATTTAGTTTAGTAAAGAGTCATGATCTGAAATTGGATGTGTGGTTTCTTTTTAGCATCCCATTAGCTCCAAGGAAAAAGGTCAAATATAGTAATTTAGAAGATGTAGAAAGCTCAAATTTGTTCATATAAATTGAAATTAAGGTGCGTTTCTTTATTTATTTTATATTCTTGATGATATAACGTGAAGAGATCTTAATAACTTATCAACTTTTCTGGCGATGCCACTGTATTATCATCATCATTCGAGGACTTAAAAAGGGTTTATTATGTCATGACAAATGATAATAAGAATCACACTAGTCATTTTAATATATCCTTATTAGACACGGATAATAACGAAATTCGTCAAATTAAAATACTCCTATAATCAAATAAAGAAACGGTCAACGACATCGGATCAGGTTCAAATCAAGGAGGTGATCATGTAGCTGGAATATGTTTAAGTTTTCCTTATGTAGCTCAACTAAGTATCAATAATGCGGATATGTATTTTTAACCTAATGAATTTAAGTAAGTTGCACGCGCGGCTACCGCTGAGCATACACATAATCAAATAGGCGTGAAGTCCAGAACAGGGAGTCTGTGATGGACATGATTGGCCCTTTATATTTCGGCCCATGCTATCATGGAAAGCTGAGAGCAGCCTTCGCTGTGATATTTTCATATGTACATACACGCGCATGATCCGATCGACGAGTACCAGACGGTGGCAAAGATTATAATTCCAGATCATAGTTTATTGCCTCCAATGATTCGGCTGCTACCAAATCATTCCCTATATTCCTTCCTTCCCACTTGATGTGAGATGTGAAGGCTACAATGATCATGAGTTATACATAACTTTACAAGCAATCTACGTTTTAATAATACGCAGGTGGAATAATTACAAGTACTTAATCCAACTTGCCCTCACAGCCAACCCTGTTGGTTGGTTGTTTTTCAAAATAAGTGCCAATTTTTTAGTCCTAGCTTAGGGGTGTAAGTTGTAATTAGAGGTCCAAACTCCGAACAAACCAATATGGAGATCAGCTTAGATTTTTTGCTGTATGAAACCTTGTTTCCAGATAGGAATGAAAATGACAATTTGTAGCTTCGGCCTTCGGGTGTGGACTCTTATTTTACTTTGTGGGGGAAGTTGGAGGCAAGTGGCATCAGAAATGCTGCCTGATCTGATCGGCTCCTTCATCTATCACCATCTGAGATTGTAAGCAGTTCCTGATGTGTCACGTAGCAAGATTGCATGTTTATGTATGCTAGCACTTGTGACATGCATGCAACGCAGATATCTTTTCATTGGGAATCTGATTCGAATGTCCCCTCCATGCATCTTCAATCAGATTATTATTGCGTAAAGGATTGTTATACCCGACGTCTCTTAAAGTAAGATAGATTATTACTTTTTAATGGAGATGGATTAAACTGTTTATTTGCTAAAGTCATCTTCTTGGAGGAACTTTTACTGTGGATGAAGATGATATGTAACTACCATTATGGCAAACAACACCATTTTTTTCACGGCTCGGCTCACTATAAACCCCAGGAACAAGATGGCAAATAGTACGAGTTTGGCGGAGTGGTTTAGCATATAGCTTCAAATTTGTCACTTGTGTAGTGAATCAAGTGAAGTCCTCGTGTAACAAATTACTATGCATAATTAGCGGCTACTCTGATCCACCTGGCTAAGTTTTAACAGGATTAGCCGCATTTTATACCTTTTTGTTCTCCAAGATACACCTTATTAATTGCCTTTTTGGAGAGATTGTTAAAATTATTTTTTATGATCTCACATATATTGATAGTACTGTGTCTTCTTAATAAGTCTATGTAGGTATTTAAGTAAATTAGCTTATAAAATAATCAATTAAGTAAATTATAAGAGAATGTGTAGAAATATAAATACTTATTTTTAGTTTATTATAATGAGCCAAATTAGAAATAAAGAAAATTGTACAATCACATCCATGCAAAATGCAGAATTTATGCCGTATCTAAAAAAATTATATTATGGGTTATGGACCTCAAAATTAAATGTATAGTTTTATTTATAACATCCCATCATTAAAAACAAATAAACCGTCATACATAACAATTTGAATGATCCATGTTTTAAAGACTCAAGAGCATATTTTTATCTACAAATTGAGGTACACTTTCACATATATTTATTTATTTAACTATTTAATATAATGTTGATCGTGAGACCGCTATTTCTATTTTGTCCAATCTATTTTTTTTCATTATGACCCGAGGTTTCAGAAATTCGTTGTCTTCCTTTCTTTACAAACAATTTGTACTAAAATGTGAAGGTAAATAAGCTTGAAGAAAAATCATGTTGGAGATCTAATGGAAAAAAGTTATTATATGTGTCCACCGACCTTTGAAAAAAATGATCAAATTAATAAGAACCAGGAGTCAACCATTTTTAATGCTTCAGAAAACATTTTTAATGTGATTAGAAATTTCACCTAATTACTACCAAGAAAAACGAAACATGTAAAGCTTAAGGAAATGCCATTACTATTTTAACAACTAACTCTAATGATTAAGAAAATTTGGCGGGCCAATTAAGCCATTAATGATATCCAAATAGTACAGACAGAATTTGATGGATCCAAACTGTATTTTTCCTCTTCTTCAACGCGCCTAAAATGTCATATGTGAAGAGTCGCTGCAAGCTGGATAACCTTGTTTATAAAATAAAAAAAAATAGCTATTGAAATTCACTAATTAAACTATGCAAGGGAAAAATTGAATACCGGCATATTGTCACATCAAATATTGATCACCACCTTCAATTGCACAAATCGGGTGTGTACATCTAGCTCGCTTCCAGAATGGGTGAACTAATTTGAAGATTTCACTAGAACATAGTGGAATATGCCAGCTATACCCCCTTCATTGAGCTGATCAGACCTGATTTATTAAAGAACATACTGATCAAAATTTATTTTATTTGACTGAAAAATACATATTTGGCAACGGAAGATACATACTATGTTTCCAAGCCTAGTAGACAACTTAGAATGTGACATATCTGTATCCAGCCTAGACTTCGAATGTCGCCATTGAATCCGACTAGGCCTCGAAAGGTAGAGCAGGTCCCAAGATCATAACTGCTTCCATTGCCTCTCACCATATTGTCTATGTTGTTATTATTTTTTATCATGATTTTTTTTTTAATTTGCAACCGTACTTATTCCTAATGTAGAGATCGATAGTTGAGAACTATTCGAGGGCATGAAACCTGATTTATACACATGAATGCTAGATATAGTTATTAGATACGTCATCTGGACCAAATGTCTGTACATGAATGCTGAATGTTAGATTCATTCAATATTGAAAAACTTTGAATCAAAATTTATACACGAATGAGATCCTGACTTAGAAAAGATGTCTTATCCTTTGTTTATAAATAAAATTCCCCAGATAAAGCTAAAATATACAACTTTATAACAAGTAAAGAGTACCTAAAGGTTGTCAAGTTTTACTTGTGAGAATGTTTTTGAACTTATTATATTTAATTTAATTTTCTAAGTTTTACTTGTGAGAATGTTTTTGATTAATTTGATGGAAGTTGTATCTTGGTTTGATTCAAATTTGTATGAAATGAACTCCACTGGCTCACAATTTGGTAGTTCTCTATGCACGTTAACATGTATTTTCAAATATTTGTATTCACTATTCTTCATAAATTTTTATTTTCTAGTATGATGATGAAGTGAAATTTAATTAATAATTAGTTTATTTGACATATAGTATTAGCTTGAGTGTGAATAGCCCATAACCAAATTTGAAGAAAAACAAGTTGAATTTATGTTATACAGTAAAAAAAATGCCATCTCATGAACATTCTTTATAGGCTCTATTTGAATTGTCTTAGCTGCAATCTTCGGTGAACAGGCGCTTTCTGAAAATAATAAAATTATTACTACTAACATAAACAAAATTCAATTCAAGTGACTCGATAAACATCAACTTATGAGCTATTAGAGTTTCTGCCGAGTCTTAAACCGAAGTTATTCACTAATATTATATTAATAATCCATGATATGTGAAATATTGTTTCGGTATTATAATGACCATCCAATGGAGGATTAGATTAGGGCAAGCGTGCTTGGAAATAAAGAATAGAACAAATGACCCAAGCCATGTATTGTCCTCCGCTCATGAGCCATGTCCCATGCCTAGGTTGCTTTTCTTTACAAAGCTATGTAATTTGATTTCAATAATATTTGTGAACGTTAGCTTCCTTAAAATAATTATTTTTTCAAAGCAATATTTTAAGTATACATATTTAGTCATTGAATGCACTGCACTTAAGAATCTGATGCTGCGGTGGCCCACATAAGTCGCCCTGAAATGGACAACCAAGTGGACGAAACAAATCAATCTTCTGTAGACCCAAAATAAATGAGCTAAAGCTATAATAAAAGGTTACCTTATAATTTTAATTTAGAGCAAAAAATATTAATAAATAAGTAGTTAGCATAAACATAATATTATTGATGTATGTTGTACATATTATTCTCGCCGAAGCATGGCTGGAGCCCAACTAAAAGGTTTTGATTAATCTAATTTATTCAACATTTTAGTAATTCATTGATCAATGAAAGGATCAATTTGAAATAAAATTTTTATTTAAATCCAACTAAAATATTTTTATTTATGAATTAATGAAATGAGTTAATATTTTTGGCGATTTAAGTTACCAAAATGATGAGTAATTAAATTCACTTCAGATATACATTAAATCTACCTGCGGAGACTAATCATTCAAGCAATCGAAGTAGCCAAATAGTCTCTTACAAAGAGGATCACCTTATTTATATAAATATAGTTTTCTTAATTTATTTATTTTTAATTTTTTCTACTGTCGAGTGTTCTAATTTGACGGGCAGAAATTACCCTAAAAAAGTATTATTACTCAGAATCTTTTTCATTGTAAAATTGGCTTAATATTGATAAATGACCCCTTTCAATCCTTTTATCACATCAACAAATTTATACGATTGTGCCCGGCAAAAAAAGAAGGGTATAAGATTTAAGAAGATATCTTTTTACGTCTTAATACGGTTTTATTTATACGACTAAATTAG
This sequence comes from Piper longum, assembly GCA_032619315.1. NCBI lineage: Eukaryota > Viridiplantae > Streptophyta > Magnoliopsida > Piperales > Piperaceae > Piper > Piper longum. The sequence goes on from JAVDBV010000179.1 coordinate 14,038, forward strand.
AGGTTAAGAAAGTAATTTTATTTTGCACTTCCCATATTAACCTCGTCTTCTTCTACCTTTTCTTTTCCGCTTGCGTTTCCTCTCTCTCTCTCTCCCTCTCATTTCTTCCGTCAACCTCCCCACAACCGACGTCGAAGCTCGAATCAATGACATTTGGCAAGCCCGAAGATTGGAAACTTACAACACCCAGTCGCGAATCAATGGCCTTGCCGTTTTGAATCACCCCCGCCCGTGCTCAGTGCAGTTTTTTCCCCCCCCGGGAAGAGCTAGTCTTTACTTCTAAAGATAGCGCCTTAAATCTCCACCTGCAATCCACCTGATTTCTTTCCTCTTTCGGATCGGACTGATTCATCGTTTTTTCCGTAATACCTATCAGAAAATGTTCAATTCGTGATGGAGAAGATCAGAAGATTGAAGGGCATGAGTAGGAAGAGCTACTACAGCAGCTTCTGAATCGGAAGCGGTGTGTTATCTTGAGGTAAATCGAAACAGACCATAGTTTAGCACTTTTAGAGTCGAGTTACAGAGGTTTTCGATAATATAAAGTAAACAAGTTGTTGTTGGGAGTGGGAAATGATGGATACCTAGGCGAGTTCTGTCAGTAGAAAAACGCAGAGATTCTTCTTCTTCCTCCCGTTGTGGGCGACCTTCGAGTGTTATTGTTTTGAGTATATGACAAAAGAGTTCACTGCACAGTGAGTAGTCCCGACTCGAGCTTCGATAACGCAAGAACTAGCCCTTCTTCTGATCTATTCTTTTTCTCCGCCACTTTCGTAAGCACCAAACTGTTCCCACTTTATTCATAAACAATAAAGAGATCGAAGAAGGAGATACATACAAATCCAGAATACCATTAAAATAAAATGTTCGCCATTATCCTCGATCCATGCGAAAGAAGCAATACCTCCCCACCAATCTCTTGTCCCAGTCGAAGCAACTTAGCTACTTCACTGCCTTGACTCTGCTCTGGTTTTAACCTCCATTGCCGCTCTTCATTTGTGACGCAGTGCAGATGGACTCCGTCAAGGCCAAGCCCGGGGCCGGCCTGGTGCACTCCTTCACCAAGACCTTCCGCCGGAAGGCGGCCGGGGGCGGCGTCGTGGCTGACTTCGCCGCCAGCAAGCCAGCCCAGTTCCCCGTTGTCGTCGTCGACGACGCCTCTTCCCGGGCCTCGGACAGCGACGTGGACGAGAAGGTGAAGTCGACGAGGAAGATGGAGAATGAGGCGAAGCAGGCTTTGCTCGCGGAGCTGTTCGCCGACGTCTCCGCCATTAAAGCTGCCTACGCGCAGCTGCAGGCTGCCCAGTCGCCCTACGACCCGGAAAGCATCCAGCTTGCGGACGAGGCCATCGTTTCGGAGCTGAAGGCCATCTCCAACCTCAAGCAGAGCTACGTGAAGAAGCAGTTCATCCAGAATACACCCGAATCGAAGCAAGCCCAGATGCAGGCCGAGGTTCAGGAGCAGAAGAACCTGCTCAAGACGTATGAAATCATGGAGAAGAAGCTCCAATCCCAGCTTCAACAGAAGGAGTCCGAGCTCGTCTTCCTCAAAGATAAGTTGAAGGAGTCGACCACCCAAGCTCGGCAGCTAGAGAAGCGATTGGACCCGAAAGCCTCCTTCTTCACGCTCGACAACCTCCACTTCTCAGCCATCGACCCCGGCCACTTCGTCGCCGCCCTGCGCCATGCCAGCCGCGCCATCCGCGGCTTCTCAAGGCACCTCTTCTCTGACATGGAGTCCGCCGGATGGGACCTCGACGTCGTCGCTGGAGCAATCCAGCCGGCCACAACCATCGCCCGGCCGCCCCACCGGCTCCTCGCCGTCGAGTCATTCGTCAACAGGACCATCTTCTCCCACTTTCACCACCCCGGATTCTTCCCCGATGGCGGCGGAGGCCGCCGAAAAGATCGCCGCCGTTACTTCGAAGAGTTCACGGCGGTGAAGTCGGCCGACGCCGGCGAGTCGTCGACTGAGTTCGCCGAGTTTGCCCGCCGAACGTACCTCGACCTCGTTCACCCCAGGTTGGAATCGGCCCTGATCGGGGACCTGCGTTGCCGGACCGCTATCCGGACAGGCGGGTTTCCCGACTCGCCTCTACCCGCTCTGTTTGTCAGATTTGTAGAGATGGCTAAACGGGTCTGGTCATTACACCTATTGGCCTTCTCGTTCGACCCGGAGGCGGCTATCTTCCGGGTCAGACCCGGGACCCGGTTCTCGGAGGTTTATATGGAGAGCGCCTGTGACGACCCGCCTAACTCGGTCGGAGCTGTTGTTGGGTTCACGGTCTCGCCCGGGTTTAGGGTAGGCAAAACGGTGGCCCAGTGCCGGGTCTACCTCGTTCCGGGGGAGAATATGGGCCGTTCAGTTTCTGGAAGAGATCGGACGGTGGAGGTCGGATTGGGGCCCGCAGAAGAATGACATGTGTAATGGGCAGGTGGAGCAGCTTTGTGGGTGTACATATATCAGGGGACGGTGGGGGGTGCAGGGAAAATTGGGACATGCAATTTTAATCAGGAGAACTTTTGGGGCGGGTGGTATACCAATATTTAGCGTTGTTACGACGGTGGAAAATGTGAAATATGGGAATATTGTAATGTATGGTAATATGAGTAGGCGATGCTTCATATATATATATATATTCTAGCTAGTAGCTACTGCTCTTTTTCTGACCTGTTTTTCGTGCTTGTCTCATTTCGTAACTCTTGTGTTTATGTACACTTACGTGTCATATTATGTTGCAAAAAGTAGAGAAAATGGAGGTAGACTTCTTCTCTCTCTTTTTTGTGAAATAAAAAATTAAAGTAGGTTAAAAAATAGAAGATACGAGGGGCTCATTGAATCTCCTAATATGCTTAGGAGATCTTGGGCTAATCCATTAGGACCTGGATACTTGGATTACAAAGCGTGTTTATAAGTTTAATTTACAAAATGAGATTGAGGAGGCTCCAAAATTATGGGAGTTACTATCGGGTGCCTTTATGATGCATAAACCGTCAAATCCTTACAACGAACAGCTTGATCAAATCCTTACAGCTCTACCACCATATTGATGTAAACTAGTGACGCTTTGTCGGATCTTCTGTGTCACTAAGGGCGTAACATACCATGCACGGTCGCCTTAATACTAGAAAAATAGACACGATGATGGCGCCAAGGTTTACTCATGAAAATTGGGTGCAATGAATGCTGCTCGAGTCTAGGGGTTAAATGTGAAAGGACTTGGAATATGTCGGCTTTCCCTTCAACCGGACCTCCCACTCTGAATGTCTATAAGAACCTCTCTTCTCGGATCCCCATCTTACAATAACATAGCACAATAAAATAATTAGTAAGCTTCCTAAATCTCGAGGCCTTTTAAGTACGAATACTCTCATCGCTCATGTTTCACCCCATTACTGCCAGAGCTGTAGATCTTTTCTTGAATCTTAAACTACCCTCTTGAAGAGTTCTGATTACGATCTTATTAAGAACTCGTTGACGCCAATACAACCGATAGCTTGACTGAGGTTGTCGAACAGATACACCATTAGCAGGTTTCTTTTAACTAGCCCAGAATGAGTTCCAGACATGAGTTCCAGTTGGTGTAGCTTAATGCCATTGGACGTTATACCTAACATTTAAGGTTCATACTGGCATGTTGGAAAAGAATACGGCCCAGCTGCAAATGATTGAGGGCACCAAGCGTGGTGAATGTTCTTCTCCATCCATGAAAATGTGCACAATCAAAAGGCAACAAACAGCTAAGGACAGGAACGTTTGTAAATTGTAAAAAAGCCAATCAACGCTTACGTTTTAAGTTTCTCATTTAATTAATTTACTTAGCCTTCAACAAATTTTAGCCTTGCTTCTTACAACAGTTCTAATCTTAATTGATTTGTGGTTATGCGGTAACATTGCTTTTTTAAGATAATTCTGATGCATGCTTCAATAATAATAAAAATTTTAATTATATTTGAGAAAGCATAGTTTAGTTGTATCCGACTATCCGGTGGCATAGGAGCCCTGTTTTTCATTTTCTGCAGACAATGTATATCATTAAAAGGAAGAAGTGACGAGCTCCATGAAGGACCCTGATTTTCAAAATCCATCTCTCATTGATAGAACCAGATCAAGGAAGAAAATATTCTAGTCCGGCCATGGACAGTGCTCTTGAAAACCTCCAATATTTCTCATGAATGCTAAACAGATATTGGGAGATGGCATGAGTTGCCTAAACACTAAATTCTGAACGGAGCATTCAAGTGTGGCTAGTCTCCAATTGTTTCTTTCACAGAGAGTTCATTTCTACCAAGATGTATTTGGCTCACACTAAACATATCAATTTCCAAACAGTGCTGGCATGATTATATTTAGGTCGATTTGATCACTTCTATACTAGCTTCCTCATCCGCTTCATTGCAACAACTTCCAATCGGCATGATCATTATAAATGTCACCTACTTGTGTAACTAAAAAATGGACACTACACTGCCGTTGCTCATACCCGCTTTCTTTCTCCCCTACACATGATGCACCCCAAGCATTCCTGCTATCTCCGCACGCAACATGCATGCTTCAAAAGTTCATCAAGCGCAAAAGGGCTTCTTCTTTACACCTTGTCCCAATTCTCGAAAGCTGTCACCCAGCCAATTCATTCACACGCATTTACATTCAATTTTGTTCTTCATTTCAATTTTCATGTTCTTAGCTGGAAGACTTCTTGTTTAGTTTAATACACAGTTCTTGGGACTCCTTTCTTCTCATTATTTCATTCATTCATAGAACTTAATTCAATAATTCTACTCGTCTCTAAAACTCATCATTTAAGTCTAAGATTCTATATTTTTGAAGAATAACTATATGTGACAGACAAGTTTACAAACGGGCATCAACAAATGCTAACATTGATGCAAAAGGCTGAGACGGCTTTGGATTATGTTATTTTTAATTACTATACAGGTACCCTACTGATCCATGTTTAGCAGATTTAGATCCACAGATCGATCTAAACAAGATCCTCATTGATTGATTGATTAATTACATATAATGATAATAATCAGTAAGCGAAGTACCCTTGTTCAAGCTCGGAGGCGGCCACGGCGAAGTCTCGGTTGAGGTCGAACCAGACCTGGCGAAAGACCTTGACGATGAGCTCATGGAACTCGGCGTGGTTGAGCTCGAGGTAGCAGGCAAGCAGCTCTTCAAGCTCCTCACCATTGCCCATCTTCTTCTCCGATATCATCTCCACCATCGACTCTCTGAAGTCCTTCTGAGGATCCCACGAGCTCGTGACCACGGCGAACCCCTCCAGCAGAGCCCCGCCTCCCTTCGTTCCCGCCTTCTTCTTTGATCTCGTCTTCCTTCTTCTCATCTCCTCCACGGCTCTGATCTTGCAGACCGTCCTCGGGGAGAAGAGCTCGCCGGACCTCGCCGGGCTCCTCGGCCCTGCCCACTGTCTCGGCCTCCTTGACACCTCCTTGCTCTCTTTGCTGAATCTCTGGTGGTGGGTTCTCTTCAGATTGAGCGGCGGGAAGCTCGCCGCCGCCGTCGCCGGGGGAGGTGGATGCTCTGTTTTGGCCGGCAGTGGCCGAGGCGGCGGCGGCTCTATTTTGGTGGGGAAGGTGCAAATTCGGTCGATGTTGCTGGCGTTCGGCCGTGAGGTGGCCGGAGACTCGAAGTCAACGGAAAAAGCCCGTCTTGCCGGCCGGGAATCGTCGCCGGCGCCAGCGGACGGCATGGCCCTGTCCCACTCGAAGCTCTGGCGGCGGAAGGAGAAGCGCCAGAAGTCCTCCTCTGGCTCGACGAAGCCGGCGACGCTCCGGCCGGTGCGCTTGTCGTAGACCTCGGGCGAGCAGGCGAGTTTGGTGATGGAGCTCATGGGCGGCGACGAGCGGGAGGAGTTGGTGGGCGGCGCCGGCGGTGTGGAGGGCGGCTTCTTTGTTGGTGCTGGGGAGGGCCTGCGCTTGAGCTTGGAGAGCCATGAGAAGGAGAAGACGTTGGATAGTGAAGAAGGGATTGACTTCTTCCCCACCTTCTTATCCACCTTCCCCATTTTCTGTTCTCTTCTTCTTCTTCTACTTCTTCACTAACTAGTGGTAGACGAGACCGGCAAAACAAAACAAAACACGCGACGCAATCCACAGACCACCCCTACTCTACTAGTGGTTTCTAAGTGATGAACGCAAAGACGAGAGCATCGAATTGAAGGATCAAGTTCACGGACTGTAGAAATGGGTTTTTCATCAAGTCTCATCTTCTTCCTCTTCTTCTTCTTCTATCAAAGAACAAAGAAAGAGTTTTGGGGTATCATCATCATCATCATCGTCGAGTATATCATCGGGTTGATTGAGCCTCTTTCTTAATAATATTAGTACGAGGAAGAGAGACAAAAGGAAAGGAAGACACTACTTTTCGAAAGGAAATGGCGCCAGAAATCATGCGAGGGGATTTAACAGGAAGACGAAGATGAATTGAGGGTGATGATGATCATATTTCGCTTCACTTTATTCTTGATTATCGGAAATTAGATACGTGACTGGGAACCATAATCCGGCTTTGTAGACCGACCTGCCCCCCCCCCCGTTGCCAACCCCCATCTCCTTCTTCACCTTTCACCTTTTTCTTTTAATAATTAGCATAATTATTATTACTCTTTCGAATCTTTCTGGGCCTAATTTCGCTGTTGCCTGTTCACGTCCAAATGTTTATTGAAGAAAAAATGCATTCTCTAGTCCTTAAAATTTAAATAAATAGACGGCCGCCCCGGTGTGGTGTGATTGTGTTGTCACGGATATATTTGATAGTTTTCACTTCCGGGCCTCTAATATAAAATTTTTTAAATAATTTCATCACAATTTTTATTTTTTTATAATTATAAAATATAATAAAAGGCGGATCTTTGGCACGAAAAGGGGAGAGGGGCAAACACCAGGAAAAAAAATAAATAAAACTTGAATTTTTTTCTCTCACGTTTTATGAAGCTTCGTAAAACGCGCCTATATCATTTTATATTTTGCTAAATATTTTGTCAATGCTTACTTTTTTTTTCTTTTTAATCTTTCACCGTTATTATTTTATATTTTGACAATAAATAAACTCAAAACAACAAATGCCTTTAACCTATAAAGCTATATCCTCGAATACTTCAATGTATAGGGTAGGGTGTCACAACAACATTTTTATACCGCATGATAACTCGGGATGAAAATTTGGGATGATCATTTTCTCTAATTTGACAATTTCATTGATATTTATAGTTAATATGGAAGGTTAATTAGAGTTACCAAGAAATTTTTTATTTGGCTAATTAATTATTTGATATATAAGTCTATTTCCATCCCTACGGACTCAACCAGGGCCCGCTTTGCGTGGGGCCATCCGTAATGTCTGAAATATTTGGCCTGGGAGGAAATGGAAAGAACAGAACTTGTGTACCTTCTTTTTATCAGTAACAGTGTTTTTATGAATCTTTTCTCCTTTCCCTTTCAAGACAACGAACCCCCAAAACCAGAACCAATTGTAATTCATATGATCTTTACCAGAAAACATGCAAACTTTGACCTCGTTTCAATAACAGATCACGGTTAGAATGCACCTCATGCTTGAAAAATTTTTCCCTATAACTTTCCTCTAAACAAAAAATGGTGAAGTTAAAACTTATAAATCATTTATGATCTTCTGCATGTTCTCACAAAATGCTATGTAGCTCATCATGAACATGAAACATAAATAATGGACACAAGAATAAACATTCATCATTTTTGGCTTTCTTATGAGCAAGTGGACAGGGGGGCTAGGATCTATCAGATATATATAGAAAGCTTAGATATACGATACATCACTCAGGGTCTGCACTAAATTTGTCTTTCACTGTGTGTGTACTTTTTACACTACCGACGAAGATTGCCACAAAGAGTGATAGTTTGGAAGATGTTGAAGGTATGCATTTTATGGTTTGGGAGCCAGGCTCAAATGCCAAGTTCCCACCTGAATTATAATGTTCGAGTTCATAGCTTCAACGAGGAAAAAAAGGGGGTAATCTATGAATGAAATCAATGTTCTAGCTCTCGTCTTTTTGTTTTCCTGTGAATAACCATACGTTTAGATGATCAATAATTAGTCACAACCTTTCGAAAAAGAAGGAATTGCTAGATTCTTTAATTTTAAGAGGAAAGAGGGCCTGCTTCCAAAGAAAGGAAAAAAAGGAACACTATAGTTTCTTACAATGCTTTGATTTGTTTGCTCGGAAAATAAAATGCTTTGATTTGTTCTCTTTTTAGATTGGCTTTTCTTAGCCGTCAATTTGTAACCCAATCCATTTCTAATCTGGATGAGGACAAACACATGTCTCGCTCCTAGAAGCACAATATGATTAAATGGTATACAAACAGGGACGCAGAATTCACATAGAAGTAAAATGTATTTGCGGATCTACATTCCTTGGGCCTCAACAATTTGCAACATGTATTCACCAAAACCGATGATTCAGCACAATCATTATCCTCCACCTCATCCCAAAAAGGCTCGGATTGAGGTTACCCATTTTGCACTTAAAAGAGAGAAAAACATATTTCGCATGGTATGCGATGAGCTGATGTCCCCTACAAAACGTAAAAGGAAAGCTTTCAAAATTGTTATGGGCTCATGACATGGCGCCAAAGAGATGAAGGAGAAGGTGAAGGATAGAGAAGCTCGAGAACAAGCAATGTCGTTTCCCTGTTTATAAAGGGAGGAAGCTGCTAAAGGTCAGGGGTGAGGAGAGGAAGCAGCTCTGTCCATTTATTGAAGATGGTATGATTCTGAGCGCCCTGCCCAGGAGCAGAGTGCCCTCTTCCTCCCCGGCCACATGGGCCACGCCATGGTCCTGCACTTGGCCGAGCGTGGCCGGCTTCTAAAGTCGGTCCCTAGACTAGGAGCCGGACATTGATTCAGTTTACGTAGCTGCGCATGCATGTAGGTGTAGGTTTTCAATTACTGCAAAATTTCTTGCATGTTATTCTCATACCCTATGATATAGCTCAAAGCTGGTTTTGCATTATTTACTTCCCATTTTCTTTTTCTTTGGCCACGTAGAAGTTAGATCATCTGAACCCAACATATATACATGTGTATGAGGAAGGGTGAGTGTATTGTAGCACATTGATTATGGATTGTTAGATTTTGATCTAATAGTCTACAATTCACACGAGAAAAATCAAGTTTTTCTACCCATTTACCCGCCCACCCTCTCGCCCGCTTGCCCGCTCGCCCGCCTGCCACCACCCCACCACCTTGTCGCTGGCCCGACTGCCGC
>JAVDBV010000180.1:0-17423 GCA_032619315.1 Piper longum
TATATATATATATATATATATATACCCATAGGTGAGCTCCACTAGGCTACTAGTTGTCAGACGTTTAGGTCATGCCTTGTGGCAAGATCAGAGCCGTCCATGTCAGCCTTGGCTTCACCTGGCTACTTTTGAGAGATTTCCCACAATTCTTGGAGTTTCAACCCCTAATGCCGCCACATTCTCTGTCAGTTGGCAAGTCTTAGGCTCATCCCCGACCACCGAATCGGCAACCCCATGACCGCCTCATTGCCGGCTATTGATCCATACCCCTCTCCACCACCAGTGCTGCCGCAGTAGCCGTTGATGACCACGTTTTTACTGCTGATATTCCAATGCTGCCGTTACTAGTCGAGCCATTTTTTGGTGCCAGCAAGCTACCTCCGACTAATCTGACTACCTAGACAGCTTCACTTCATTGTGATCTTCATTTTGAGATCACCCATGATCACCACCATGGCCGCGATCACCATCGGCAAAGCTGCTATACACGACGGCAATTTTGCCCCCTTTCTGACCGTTTTTCGACCAAGCAGCACCCATAGTCTACTGATTGTCACACCACCATGGTCATCATCTCCTGGGTTGTCAATCCCAACCAGCAATGACCTCCGCCGCACCACCGTTGGCATGTTCTGGCATAGGGCACCGGCTGCCCACCCATAATCATTTGCCCTCGTTCGCGTCTGCTTGCCCGACCTTGTTCATCTACTCACCAACCCATTTGCTTGCCTGCGTTTGTGTTTGTGTCTAGCTACCCTGCCCAGCAACAAAGTCCAGCCTAGCTAGCATTGATGCTTGACTTGGCGGAGTCGACTCAACTCAACTCGGTTGACTCTGTACGCCATTTTCAAATTTTTTCATTCCATTTTCAGCCATTCATAGACCGATTTTGGTAATTCAAAAACCCCTAGATAAGTTTAGATGTATATTCACATTATTTAGCATATTTTGATGTTATGATTGTTTTTATTTTTTTGTTTATTTATTTATTTATTCGTTATTTTTTATTTCTTTTTATTTATATATTTGTTGTATATGATGACTATTTATATGATTTATTATTATTATTATTGATATATTTACGTATTATTATTAATCTTATTCATGTTTACTAAATTTTATTTATTTATTTATTTATCTAATTATTCGTTGCGTATATGTTAATATTTATTTGTATTTAATTATGTATTCCATATTAGATAACTATGATTTTATTATTATTTATGATTAATTAAAATTATCTAATTATTTATTTATATATTTATAGAATGATTATATATTTATTTATATAATTGTTTATATGTTTACTAACACGAGTAAATTTGGTATTTACTCGTGTTTAGCTATGTATTTGAATAGCATAATTAGATTATTTGTTTTTTATTAGAGTAATATTTATTTTTAGGTATTTATTATTGGTTAATTTGTTATTTTCTTTAGTATGTCTCGATTTACACGCTGGATGTTTAGTTGTTGATTTATTTAGCACTCTTCTGTATTAAGATGTATTGATGAAGTGAGCACTCCCCACGAGCATATATCACATAGAGATGTCAGTATTTTAGTTAGTTGTGGGTTTCCATGTAGGTATTGGAGTTCGAGTTTGCCATAGATGAGATGCCACGCTTGGAGCTTGGACCATATGTTCGTTATGTCTCTTCTTAGTTTTTATCATTTTAGTCTATTGCTGATTTGATTTCCAGATCGCAGGATATGTTAAGTGGTTATTTTATCAAACCCCACTTAACACAGGTCATTTAGATGTATTTTCCCTCCGTGATTAATAACTTTTGAGTATGGGATCCCTCGAGTTTGATTTAAAAAATAAGATCTACCGCAAGTTGCTTTCGAGCCTATTATATAAATCTTTTCCCATGTATATATATAATTTTATCAGTGTTTTCTAGTGAGAAGTGAAACAAGAGAAAATCAACAACCACGCTATGTGAGTGAGAGCGTGCCAGTTGAAGAGAAACTATCAACCTTGCTACGCGAGTGGGATACATGCCGGTCAAAGCGGGCTCTGGATTGGTGAGCAGGTCGTTCCATTCCCGAGGGATCCTCGCAACTCCACCTTTTAGTTCCTCAAACTTAGAGGCTTAGAGAAGTGTGGAGGATTACAGGTACTACAATGCAGCTTATGTCTAGACTTGTGGTTTCAAAGGGTACAAAAGGCTCACTCCTGAGAGTATTCGGCCTCTATGCTCAGGACTAGGAGTGATACCGAAATCGGGATTGTTATGGTCGAGTAGAGGGTTGAAGGAAATAAGAAAAGAAATTGATATTCCTGAGCAAGGGATAGTTTTAAAGTTGTTATGGCATGAGATGAGATAGAATAGGGTGTTGTCGAGTCGCCGCTGAAAGCTCCTAATTAGCGCCCTTATGAGACATTCTGTGAAGAAGTATGTAATAAATTTATTTAGTAGGAGAGTCAGTTCCCTTGTGCCAGTTTGATTATTTATTATTTTTTGACCAGTAACACTTTAACATTTTTCCTATTATATATGTAGGTCTTGTGATCATGAATTGGCTTTGAAGGGATGCCAGATAAACACTGCACACACTTGATCTTAGGGTAATTACTTTCTTTCATACTTTTGTTTATACTTGATGAGTTTTCACGTATATTTAACAATGTCTTACATTCTCTTGATGCCAAGTGGATTATTTCGATTTATATTATTGATCGAGCCTTACAGACTAGAAGCTTTAGACATGACTCAACTCGATTGTAACATTTTATATTTGGTTCTTAGATGAACCAAAATCAGGGTGAATATGATCATGAAACCTGAAATTTTGGAAACCTTAAGGGGTAATTTGTCAAAGAAAGTTACTAATGCCAAGGAGTTTCTTAAGGAAATGGAAAAGTGTTTTGTCAAAAACAATAAGGTTGAAGTTTAAATGAATAAGCTACAAGCACTAGAGTCAGAGCTATCTGAGGATTTGCTCGTGCATTTAGTTTTGATTTACCTTCCAACACAATTCAGTCAATTTAAAGTTAGTCATAACTGTTAAAGAGAGAAATGGTCTCTTAATGAGTTAATTTCTTATTGTGTGCAAGATGAAGAAAAGTTGAAGCAAGAATAGGCTGAAAGTTCTCACTTGGCTAGTACGTCTCAGGATAAGAATAAGAAAAGAAAGAGGGACAAAGAAGCTGCTAATGTACCTCATAGGCAACCACAAAAGAAAGAAACTATAGTTTCTTGTTGTTTCTTTTGTAAAAAACTTGAGCATATAAAGAAGGAATATACTAAATATCATTCTTGGAGTGCAAACAAGGGTACTTTTTTTAATTTTGTTTGTTTAGAGGTTAATTTAGCTTCAATACCAGTACACACTTGGTGGCTAGATTCACTACTACTCACATAAGTGTATCTATGCACGGTTACCTAAATTGTTGAAAGCCAAATGCACTAAAAGATTTATCAATGTCAGTGGTGATAAATTAGTTGAAATTGAAGCATTAGAGACTTTAAGATTATTATTAAAAGTAGGATTTTACTTGGATTTAAAAGGAATATATATAGTACCATGTTGTGGACAGAATTTGGTTTCAATTCCTATTTTGAACAAATTTAGTACTCTTGTTCATTTGGAAATAATAAGTTTAGTCTTTTTTAGAATTTAAATATTGCTGGTATGGGTTCATTGCCTTTTTATGATAATTTATACTTACGTAACACTATTGCATCTTTTAATTAAACTTTACATGTGAGTTCACGTACTACAAAACAAAAATTGACCAATGAGAATTCTGTGTCACTCTGGCAAAAGCGATTGGGGCATATATCTAAACAAAGAGTTTAACCTCTTGTGTAAAATGGAATTCTTGATTCCCTTGATTTATCAAATTTTCAAGTTTCTGTTAAGTACATCAATGGGAAATAAACTAATGTAAGAAAATTAGCTGGTAATAGATGTTTTCATATCTTGGAACTGATACATACAGATAGTTGTGGGTCATTCTCTATGGTTGCAAGAAATGGTTGATAATATTTTATTATATTTACGAACGATTATTCTCGTTATGATTACCTTTATCTCATTCGTGAGAAGTCTCAAGCTCTAGACATGTTTAAGGCATTTAAAGCTAAAGTTGAGAATCAACCTGGTAAATCTATTAACGTTGTCAAATCTAATCAGGTGAACAATGTCCAGAGCCCTTTGCCAAATTCCTATAGGAGCACGGGATCGTCTTACAATACATAATGTCGGGTATCCTATTAAATGTTTAAAATATATAATATTTACCTATGTTTTTAATGCGATTTTGTAAATCTTGGTATAAATATTATTATTTCAATGATATTTTACTTTATTTTTTAGGTAATTAATATTTTATGTGATATGTTTAATTTTGGATTTTAATGCAAAAAACCATTGAAAACAAAGAAGCTTTGGAATTGTTGATCATGGTATTGGACTCCACCCATTGATGGCTACAATTGACAAAGCTCGATGAGACATTTGAGTAGGTCGAAGAGTTAGAGACTTGAGTTGACATCATAATTAATTAGACTACATCGATTTGTAAACACCCTCTTTGAATTATGTATCTAATGACCATCTTCTCTTCTATATAAAGGGGTGGTCATTTGTTGTTGAGCATATCTCATCTCTTGGCTTAAGAGTCTAGTAATAGAAATAGTTTAATTTTTGTATTTCTTTTCCTTTTATAATGAAAAGTAGTTTCTTCTTTATAATGTTCTTTTCTTTTTTTCTTTCGTTCTAGAGAAGAATGGAACTCAACATGATTTAATTTGATTCATATCAGCCTCTTACTCTTTTATTCAATCGGATTGTTTGAATTATCATGTTCTTAATACTAAGAATATTCTGATTAACTATTTCTTAGATCATGAGGTCTAATTAGATTTCGGGAGAAATCAGTTAGATTAGTCATTGATAATTCATCATGTGACGAGTCTTTTGATTTGTTTATCGTTGTGGTAGGGAGATACACAACACCGTATGTGACTATATGGCAAATATTAATACATTATTTTGTTGATTAATCAATTATGACCGGGAGGTAGAAATTGAGGCAAAAAATAGATGCACGAAGGAGCGGGAGCCACCATGCCATATAATTATCCTAGGTTGGCAATTCGAGGGAATAGAAGATAAGAGTAAGATATGATAATGATTTATTTCATGTTAAGGAAAATTCGACACTAGAACAAGTTTTATATTAAATTAAAAATCTATTTTTATTACTGTTTTGCTCTTAGTTCTATTTTCTATTATTAATGTGGGTAAATTGATCTCGCTGTGGAATGATACTTGGACATTTATCACTATATTACTTTTTCTGACCGTGTACACTTGCACGTCATTTAAATAATTCAAACAAGTTTATGGCGCCATTGACGGGGATATCGAATTTTCGTAGTTAATTTAGGATTATAATTTTTAGTCTTTTTCTTTTTTTATTATGTGTTTTTTTAAAAAAAACAAAAATAATAAAATAAATAAAAACAATAATATATTGTATCATTGTCTTCTACCTTTTTGTCATTTGTTTATGCATCAATTAGTGCAGTCACCCATAATTTCTTGTGATTCTAAAATTGAAAGGACTTTGTGAAATTTGTGTGCCAGTAGAGAGCACAAGAAGCAATCGAAGAAGAAGTTATGGACCCACATCAACTACAAATGCCTCCACTTCCACCGATTGTAGTAGTAGCCAAATGATGACAGTAGGGCAATCCAATATTGGGTTGTACCTCCTGCAAGATGGTTACAACCTAGTATTGTTGCACCACCACTGGATGCGACCTACTTCGAGCTTAAACTAGTTTTATTTAACATGTTATAAACTATCGCATAATTTAGTGGATCACTTACTAAAAATCCTAAAAGGCATATCATTGATTTCCTATCGGTTTGTGATATGTATAAGCAACATGGTGTCTCTGATGACGCTCTCCGCCTTCGCTTATTTCGATTCTCATTAATTAGAAGAGCAAAAGAATGGTTGTCATCATTAGATGCAATTACCACTTGGGATGAATTGTCTGAAAAATTTTTGTTAAAATTTTTTCCTCCTTCTAAAACTGTTAGATTACGTAACAAAATTTTATCCTTTTCTGCAGTTTGATTGTGAATCTATCTTTAAAGCATGGGAAAGATTTAAAGAATTGTTAAAAAAATGCCCCAACCATGGTATAGAAAGATGGATGCAACTCCAAACTTTCTATAACGGGTTGTTGGGGCAAACAAAGAACATAGTTGATGCAGCAACTAATGGATCATTTCTTAGGAAGAGCCCACACGAAGCATTTCAACTACTAGAATTGATGGTTCCTCGAAACTATCATGCAACACAAGAACGACACCCAAGGAGGATTAACGAAGTTTTAGAATTAGATGCACTTACTGCTTTATTTGCTCAGGTCATTTCTTTAACTAATCAAGTTCAAAATCTTAATATGCAGGGATAGGTGAAAGCTGTGAAGTCAAGGCGTGAATGGTGTGGTCAATGACATTCTACAGATCAATGTACAATAGATCAAGTTAACTATGTAGTCAACTTTAATAGGAACAACAATCCCTTTTCCAATACCTACAATGCGGGCTGGCACAATAACCCCAACTTTTCATGGAATAATTCTCCACAATCGACTGCTGCCCTCAATAATCCACCACTGCCATCACAACATTCTCAACCTCCTTCACTTCCTTTTCAGCCACAGCAACCGGAGTTGATCCAAATGTTCAATACTATGCAACAAACTATGCAACAATTCATGCAGAATCAACAGCAACGACAACAACAGTTTATGCAACAAGTTTTGTTGCAATTAAGTAAGGAACCAAGTGAGTGACCCAAGGGTGTACTCCCCAGCCAACCAGAACAACCAAGGAAAGATGGTCAAGAGCATTGCAAAGCTGTAACAACTTGGAGTGGTATTACTTTACAAGAACCATTTCAGCCCAATAAAGTTAAGGAAAATGATGAAAATCCAAACAACAAACATGAACCCAATACATTGGTTAGCTTACTCGCAAGTAAAGGGAAAGATAAAGATGAGGTATGTACAGATGAGGTAGAAAAAAAAGTACCATTTCCTTCTAGATTGAGGAAACAAAGTGATGAAAAATATTTCAAAAAATTTCTTGAAATAGTTAAGAAATTACAAATTAATATACCTTTCGCTGAAGCGCTTGAACAAATGCCTAGTTATGTAAAATACTTGAAGGATATCCTAAAAAAGAAAAGGAGAGTAGATGACAATGAAGTTGTGGCCATGACTGAGGAATGTAGTGTTGTCCTCTAAAGAAAACAACCTCCTAAGATAAAAGACCCGAGAAAATTTGTGATTCCATGTTCAATTGGAGGAAACGTTCATTGTAATGCTTTATGTGACTTAGGTTCTAGTATTAATCTTATGCCCTTTTCTGTTTTCAAAAGGTTAGGAATTAGGAATCAAGGATATTGCTGCTACGAAGATCACACTCCAGTTTCCTAACCGGTCATTGGTATATTCTAAATGAGTCATTGAAGATGTTTTAATAAAGGTTGGCAAGTATATCTTTCCTGTAGATTTTGTGGTACTTGAAATGGAAGGAAGGAATGACGATATACCTCTCATTGTCGGGAGAGGTTTCTTGGCAACTGGGAGAACACTAATCGATGTGGCCGTGTGAAAACTTACACTTAGGGTAAACAACGAATACGTCACATACAACATTTTTAAATCCACGAATTTCCCGGATGCAATATATTATTGTTCTAGAATTGAACTATGTGATGAAATAATGTACAAAGGGGATCAATTGAGTGATTCGTCACATAAAGCCATAAATTCTCTTTGTGAAGAAGATAATTATGTGAAAGAGATGGTTAAACTATTAGATTCACAACTAATCTTGCATAAGAGATTCAGAGTTGTGGAACCTTTAGATCTACCATTCCACAGAATGCTACCATCAGTTGAAGTGCCACCTATTTTAGAGTTAAAACAACTTCCAAAACATCTCAAGTATACTTTCTTAGGGCCTAATGACACTTTCCCTATATTGCAGGAAGAGAAGCTGATTAGAATTCTAAAGGATCACATGTCAGCTATTGCTTGGACTATAGTAGACATAAAAGGCATTGATCCATCCGTTTGTATGCATAGGATCAACTTAGTGGATGGATGTAGTCGAACTGTATAGCACTAATGACGACTCAGCCCCAACATGAAAGAAGTGGTCAAGAAGGAAATTATTAAGTGATTGGATGCCGGAGTGATATATCTCATTGCTGATAGCACTTGGGTAAGTTCAGTACAATGTGTACCAAAGAAAGGAAGTATAATTGTGGTAAAGAATGAGCAAGATGAACTGATTTCTACAAGAGCCATCACGGGATGGTGTGTGTGCATGGACTATAGGAAGCTCAACAAGGCTACAAAAAAGGATCACTTTCTTCTTCCCTTTATTGACCAAATGCTTGATAGATTAGTTGGGAATGCTTACTTTTGTTTTCTTGATGGATATTCAGGTTACAATCCGATTAATATTGCACCTGAGGATCAAAAGAAGACGACGTTCACTTGTCCTTATGGCACTTTTGCTTTTCAGCGAATGCCCTTTGGCTTGTGTAACACTCCCACTACATTTCAAAGATGCATGATGGCCATATTTACAGATATGATTGAACATGACCTAGAAGTATTTATTGATGAGTTTATTATTTTTGGAGAGATTTTTGATGACTGCTTATCTATTTTATCTTGCGTTCTTAAACTTTGTCAAGACACTAATCTTGTTTTTAATTGGGAAAATGTTATTTTATGGTATAGGAAGGAAGAGTTTTAGGACATAAAGTTTCATGCCAAGGACTTGAAGTAGGCAAGGCAAAAGTTGTAGCCATAGAGAAGCTCCCTCCTCCTACATCGGTGAAAGAAATTAGAAGTTTTCTTGGACATGCGGGATTCTACAAATGGTTAATAAGGATTTTTCTTAAATCTCAAAACCTTTATGTGTTTTACTAGAAAAATATGCAAATTTTTATTTTGATGATGCATGTTTGAAAGCTTTTGAGACTTTGAAAGAAAAATTGATTTCAGCTCCCATTGTGGTTGCACTGGATTGGTCACGACCTTTTAAATTAATGTGTGATGCCAGTGACCATGCAATCGGTGTTGTTTTATGCCAATGGAAGGGCACATTTTTATTATGTTATCTACTACATTAGTAAGACATTGAATGATACACAATGTAATTATACTACAGCTGAAAAGGAATTGTTAGCAATAGTGCATGCTCTTGATAAGTTTAGACCATATTTGCTAAGTTTAACGGTTATTGTATATACTGATAATGCTACTCTAAAATACCTTTTGTCTAAGAAGGATTCCAAACCTAGGCTAATCTGTTGGGTTCTTTTGTTGCAGGAATTTGATGTGGACATTAAAGATAAGAAAGGAAGCAAAAATGTTGTATCGGACCACCTTTCTCCGTTGAGCCAAGCACACAACATTAAGGATGATCCACCCATGAATTAGATTTTCCCTAATGAAAATATATTGGCCATTGAATTTTAACTTAGAAGCATGTGGGAAAATGAAACTACAACAACGTATTGAATTAGATGAAATTAGGAGAGTTACTTATGAAAGAAAGTGCCAAGATCTATAAGGAGAAATCCAAAGCATGGCATGATCAAAGAATTGCTTCTAAACCATTTTCTCCTGGTAAAAAGGTATTGTTATATGATTCAAGGTTGAAAATTTTCAAAGGAAAATTGAAATCAAGATGGTCTGGTCCATACATAGTGAAAACAGTTTTTACACACGGTGCAATTGAAATTAGGACTAACAAGGAGATCGATTATTTAGAATCAATGAATGTAGACTGAAACACTACTATGAAGGGGAGAAAGTTTGGAAGTCTTCCATCACATTAAATAAAGAATGAGAAACTGACGTCTGGCTGTAGACGTTAAACCAAGTGCTTCTTGGGAGGCAACCCAAGGATGGGTCAAGTGTAAATTTAGTTATTCATGATAATCATTAGGGGTGCTAAATGAGTGAGCAAGCCGAGCTCGACTTTTGTTCAAGCTCGGCTCGAATAGTTCAAAGTTCATTTGAACTCAACTCGAGATCGAACGAGTTTTGAACATACATGTTCAAGTTCGACTCAAATATTTTTTACATGTTCGAGCTCGCTTGACTCGAATAAACTTAAACTGTTTGATTTTTTCGAACTCGAATCCAGCTCGTCCATGAGCTTGAAACCCAGCTTGTTCAAGAGCTCGAAACCAGCTCAATTAAAAGTCTAACTCAATTAAAAACATGCAGTTGGCGTGATTTGAACCCACAACCTTTTTCAAAAGTTAAGGACCTTAATACCTACCATCTCAACTATGTTACTTCTTTGCTAGTTTATTGTAGATAAATAAATATAACTTGTTATAATTAAACTTATTAGTATATTATATATTTATATATATATACATATAATATAAAAACTATATTATTATATTATTTTATCGAGTCGAGATCGAGTTGAGCTACGAGTCGAGTTCTAGTCAAATTCGAGTTGTAACCGAGTCGAGTCAAGTTGAACACGGCCTTGCTCAAGCTCGGCTTGTAGGATTCGATTTTGAGTTCGAGTATTTAAATATCGAGTTTTGAGTCGAGTCGAACCGAGCCGAAGGCCAAATGCTCACGAGCTGGCTCGCTTAATTAGGAGTCCTAATAATCATCCACCGATTAATTGGTTGAGGGAGTTCTCTTTCACTTCTTTATTTTTATTTTGTTCAACATTTAGAACAATGTTTACTTCAAGTGTGGGGGGATGTCTTAATTTTGTGCATATTGTTCATGCTCGACTCATGTTTTATTTTAAGATATGTATATATATATATATATATATATATTATAGTTAGTAGACAAACTTTATTATGTAACAATATTGTAGTCTCTTGGTTCATGGATAGATACATGTGAATTAGTTTTACCTTTCAAAAGTTAGTTCTCTACCATATATTATTTTCGTAATCCTTTGGTTTAGATGATTTCAATGAATGGTTTGCAATAAGGATTGTACATGATTGTCATAACTTTTAAAATTTGCCCTAGCAACCTTCGAGGCGAAATATTTGGCTTGCCAAGTAGATGGAAAATGATATAAGCATTTCTTTTCGATGAGTCTGGACCTTTCTTCAAGCCTACCTAATATACATTATCTACTGCACACAATTTCATGGCATTTATTATACATGTTTGTTTGATTACCTTTATTTTTAGCCTTGGTCTTTTTGTTGAAATATATCTTGCTGCTTGACTCCTAGCACCCTAGTGTTTGGAATTCGTTCTAAATTCTAATAAGGACGGAACTTTTAGTTGTATGGATGGGGGTGTTCATTTTCATGTAGTGGTGATTGAGTAGATTGTGGATTTTCCTTATGCTTTGCCTTGTAAAAAAAAAGAAGAGAGAAAAAAAAAAGATGAGGTAATGATCATCCACCGGTAAGTACAAGATGAAGTAATGGGCTTCTACCGGTTTGAAATAAAAGAGGTTAGTAACCTCCAGCCAAAAAAAAAAAAAAGAGCAGGTAGCCGAAAGGTTAATCAAAGCAAAGTTAGTTATATTATCAAATCAACTCACTACAATATTAAGGAAGTTTGTGCCGTTTTGTTACAGTGTTTGGAATTTTGTTATACATGTATGTCAGAATTTGGAAATGATTTTTAATGATAGGGTGCACATAAGCCTCTACTTTGTTTTATCCTGTTTATCCTATTTTTGTCCCCAGCCCTGACCCTATTACAACCTAGCAAGACCTATTGATTCCATTAAATTGGCATTGCCTACATTAGTGGGGATGAGAGCGAAAGGTAAACATATTTAAGCATGCACTTAATTGTATTCTCTTGGCTGCATATGAGAATGATAAGCCAATGGACTATCACACACATCGAAAGCCTTCTTTTGAGTGTGATTGATGAAAAAGAACTTTGGATTTGATTGACATCTTATTAACTCTTGAGGGTTTGATTAAGAATCATATGAGATCATAATGGGGGCTAAGTGTTTTTGTGTAGTAAAATTTTATTTTTCTTTATGATATTTTACTCGGGATGCGCAAAAGTTTAAGTGTGGGGGTGTGCTAAGTATTTAAAATATATAATATTTACCCATGTTTTTAATGTGATTTTGTAAATCCTTAGTATTAATATTATTATTTAGGTGATATTTTACTTTATTTTTTAGGTAATTAATATTTTATAAGATATGTTTACTTTTGGATTTAAATGCAGAAAACCATTAAAAACAAAGAAGCTTTAGAATTGTTGATCATGGTATTGGACCCCACCTGTTGATGACTACAATTGACAAGCTCGATGAGACATTTGAGTAGGTCAAAGAGTTAGAGACTTGAGTTGATATCATAATTAATTAGACTACATCGATTTGTGAACACCCTCTTTGAATTCATGTATTTAATGACTATCTTCTCTTCTATATAAAGGGGTGGTCATTTGTTATTGAGCATATCTCATCTCTTGGCTTAGGAGTCTAATAATATAAATAGTTTAGTTTTTGTACTTCTTTTCCTTTTATAATGAAAAGTAGTTTCTTCTTTATAGTGTTGTTTTCTTTTATTATGGAGTAATCTTTTCTTTCGTTCTAGAGAATAATAGAACTCAACATGGTTTAATTTGATTCGTATCAGCCTCTTACTCTTTTATTCAATCAGATTGTTTGAATTATCATGTTCTTACTAAAAATAAAATGATCAACTATTTCTTAGATCATGACATTTAATTAGATTTCGGGAGAAATCAATTAGATTAGTCATTGATAATTTGTCATAACGAGTCTTTTGGCTTGTTTGTCGTTGTGGTCGGGAGATACACAATACTGTATGACAAATTTTAATGCATTATTTTATTGATTAATTAATTATCACCGGTAGGTAAAAATTGAGACAAAATAATAGATGCATGAAAGAGCGGGAGCAACCATGTCATATAATTATCCTAGGTTGGCAATTCAAGGGAATATAAGATAAGAATAAGATGTAATGATGATTAATTTCATGTCAAGGGAAATTCGACTCTAGAACGGGTTTTATATTAAACTAAAAATCTCTTTTTATTACCGTTTTGCTCTTAGTTCTATTTTCCATTATTAACCTGAGTAAATTGATTTCTCTGTGGGACGGTACTTGGACATTTATCACTATATTACTTGTTCTGACAGTGTACAACTTGCATGTCATTTAAGTGATTCGAACATATCCCTAGCATGAATGGTGTTGCTGATAGACAAAACTGAACATTAAACAGACATTGTGAGGAACATGATTTGTTATACTACTTTACCTGATTCACTATGGGGTGAGGTACTAAAGAAGAGTGCATACCTTCTTAATGGAGTACCAACTAAGGAAGAAACTAAAACCTTGTATGAATTGTGGATAGTCAAGAAGCCTAGTATTAAGCATTTACATGCTTGGTGTTGTCTAGTTGAGGTAAGGCCTTATGGGCCAAATGAAAAGAAATTTGCTTCAAGAACTATCAACTCATTTTATTAGGTACTCTAAACAGTCTCGGGGGTATCAATTTTATGATCTCGCATCAAGATCCTTCTTTGAGACAAGAAATGCTCAGTTCTTTGAAGATGTTGAGTTTGGAGTGAGAAATGAGTTTGGGGACTTTGACTTTCAAGAAGAATTTATTTTTCTTCCTACGATTCTTATTGACAATGATCAGGCTTCCATTCCTGACATTGTTTAAGAAGCAATACTAGAACAACAAGACAATGTTGAAAATCTCCCTTATCAAGAACAACATGTTATTCTTGAAGACAAACTCAATAGCCTTTAGTACAAATGCCATTAAGGAGATTCACGAAAGAAAGGAGAAGTGCAATGTCAGATGATTATATCATCTTTCTTTAAGAACATGAGGATAATGTTGGATTGGTGGAAAATGATCCAATCAACTTTTATCATGCCATGAAAAGATCAAACTCTCAAAAGTGGATTGATTCCACAAATGATGATATTAAATCCATGAATGACATTTGGAATCTTGTCCTATTTCCTGAAGGTGCAAAGCCTATTGGTTGTAAATGGATATTTAAAACTAAAAGGGATTTAAAAGGTGATGTGGAGAGATATAAAGCTCATCTTGTTACACAGAGATTCACTCAAAATAAAGACATTGATTATTATAAGGTTTTCTCTCTAGTTTCATCAAAAGACTTATTCAGAACAATAAAACATTAGTGACACATTTTTATCTTGAGTTGCATCAGATGGATATAAAGACAATATTTCTAAATCGTGACATTAATGAAACAATATATGTGGTGTAACTAAAAAAAAAAAGCAACAAATATGGTTTGCAAATTGGAGAAATTTAGGAATGGGCTTAAGCAGGCTTCCTGTCGCTGGTACTACAAATTTCATCAAGTTGTCATCTCGTTCGGTTTCATGATTGTATATACCACAAGTTCAATAAGAGTAAGTATATTCTTTTGGTTTTGTATGTCAATGAGTTATTGCTTGCTACCAATGATATAGGTGTATTACATGAAAACAAGAGTTTTCTATTAATGAAATTTGAGATGAAAGACCTTGGGGATGCGTCTTTTGTATTAGGAATTCAGACACATTGGGATATCCCTCGAGGTATGCTTGGATTGTCAACACCCACATGAAAGACCAATATCAAGAAGGTTGTTAAATGATTTGGCATCCAAGATTGCAAACTAGGAGATACCCCTATTGCTGAAGGAGATAAATTTAGTCTTAGTGAATGCCCAAAAAATGATATAGAAATAAATGAGGTGCAAAAGATTCTCTATGCTTCAATAATGGAAAATCTTATGCAAGCACAAGTACATATGCATTTGGATATTGTATATATTGATCGGATGTTGGGTAGATATTTAAGTAATATAGGATTGGATCACTGGAAAGTAGTCAAAAGCATCATGCGGTACCTTCAGAACACAATATTGCATGCTCCCTTATCGAAAGTCGGATTAACTTGATATCATTGGGTATTCTGATTTGGATTTTGTTGGATGCCAAAATAATCGTCGATCCACTTCTAGGTATGTCTACCTGCTAGCTGGACGAGCTATATCTTGAATAAGTGCTAAGAAGACACTTGTAGTTTCTTCCACCATGGCGGCTAAATTCATAACATGTTATGAGGGAACTAATCATAGAATATGCTTGCAAAATCTCATACAGGGCTGCATATTTTGGATAATGTTGAAAGACTACTTAAGTTATCTTGTGGCAATAAATTTACAGTATTATATTCCAACAACAACGGGAGCTCATCTAGGTCAAAATATATAGAGATCAACTTCCTAATAGTTAAAGAAAGAGTTCAAAGTGGTTAGGTTTCTAGAGAGAATATTGGGGCAAACTCCATGGTTGGGGATCTACTTACCAAGGGACAATCGCCCAAGGTCTTTCATGAGCATGTTGCACACATGTGTGTAATATGATTTGACGATATATTGGTTTAGTGTGTTTGTATTTATATGAATTGCAGTATTTGATTTATGTTTCACTTTGACTAATTTTGGTTTGATCTCAAAAAGTTGGACCAGTTGGAAATAAGCATGTAGTTTCCATGCTACACATTCATACTTGAACTATGTCACTTGGTTATGTTAATATATGTGACCATGGATGGATTTAGTCATGATAAATATAGCAAAAATTGTCAAGATCCTATGCTAACACAATTAATGGATAGCATAACATAATAGTAAAATTTTTTGTCAGCTCATAAGGTGAAAATTTGTGATATAATTATATATGTATATATTGTCTAAGTGGGAGATCATTGGATTTTGGACATATGTACATATATAATTGTATTGTATTGTATTACTAAGGATTGACCCAAAAAAAAGTTGGTCTAATAAGGTTAGGTTATTGGGCAGGACGCATTTGATAAGAGTTTGGAAATATACATGTAGAGACCTATTTTTTTTCTAATTTTTAATTTATGATGGGTTAAAATAGAAATGTGGAAACTTGAAATGTTATATAGGGATATGGTCCCAGAAATTAAACGTACCGTTCTTTTTGGCATCCCATCGGTTAGAAATATAGACTCCTCTCTCGAGAATGGTACAGTCCAATTTTAGTAGATCTAATCCTCTTCCTCAAAGTGTTGTGATGGATTTTGGTATGCTTTCGGTACAACCTGTGATCCAAGTCAGAGTTTTATACTTGTGAACCGGTTGGTTCAACCTTCAGTTCGAGTTGAGTTAGTTTCAGAACACAAACGCTAAGCCGAAGTCGGTCATGTGTATGAGCCATGAAGGTCATGTGTACCTATGTATATGATAACATCAGTAGCACAACAGGAAAAATGACATAACAGAATATATGACAATAGCTAGTTTATTTTTTTTATTTTATAGAGTAGACCATAGAATTAGTTTTAGGTCGTTTATCATGTTAGGACTCTTTATTTGTTATTTTTGGGTGGTTTAGTAGGCTTAGAGCATGTCATTCGAGTTACGACTCGATTATTTTATTTTATTGTAATCTATTATATTTTATTTTATATTTTTCAGGATTTATTTTATATTATTGATACAAGTCGGGTGTAACACCCCGATTTCGGTTCACTTAAGAACAGAATCAGAAATGTTACGATCGAGTCGAGACATGTTTAATATTATTAGTCAGTGAGACTCGATCCATAAAATAGATCGAAATAACCCTCTTGGTGTCATGAGAATGGAAGACATTGTCAATTATTTATTAAAACACAACAAATATAAATAAATGTAAGAAAGTAAATACTGCGTTGAGCTCAAATGTGTGTAACGTTTATCTGTCCTTCCACCAGAGTCGACTCAAGATTTGCAGACCTACATATATTATATGAAAAATGTCAGTAACGAATGTTATTGGTACGAAATATAACTAATACAATCTGGAAAATGGGTATTCAATTACCCACGAAAACATATGAAACTTCAAGAATGCCTCACACAGGGCAGTAAGCAAACATACTTAAACAAATGCCGGCTCGCATGCACGGCTCATAAACATAATCATACATACATACAGTGCTTACGCCCTCACACCTTCCATATCACCCGCCACTGCACTCAAATGGAAAAAGGAACAATTAAATTAGTGCCACATATTCCGGAAATGCGCTGCATTACGCAGTACCATCATACACCCGCACTACCTCATGGTTTGAAGGAGTACTAGCACGGTCCATAGATATCTCCGTACCACTCATTCTCTTATTCGTGAAATCCGTAAAATTGCGCGTACTTACATAATACACTTAGGGATGAGGCTTGTATAATAAATTTCTGGAGCTAAAGTTCGAAAACCAACAAGGGATCTCATCCTTGTAGTTTTATTAAACTTGCGTATAAAACGCGGCTAAATGACCCGACATCGGAAGGATCCGATA
>JAVDBV010000184.1:0-36857 GCA_032619315.1 Piper longum
TCCAGCGAGATTCCGGCGTCCTTCGCTGACTTCCCGGAGCTTGTCTACATGGTTTTGTTGGAGAACCAGCTCTCCGGTGCAATACCACTGTGTCCTCCCAAGCTAGAGTACTTGGTTCTGTCGACGAACAATCTCTCTAGTGAGATTCCAGCCGTCGTCGGAGAATGCCGGACATTGAAGCAGCTTGATATTGCCAACAACTCCCTCACTGGTACAATACCGAGAGAGAGAGAGCTCACCTGGGCAACCTCATTGACTTGACTCTTAACAACAATAGCTTGGTTGGAGAGTTCCCACCATGGATTGGAAACCTCACCAATCTTGAAACTCTGGCTTTCTTCCACAATAATCTCCATGGCCAGCTTCCTCCTGGCATAAGGCAGTTGAGCAAGTTTTGAGATTCTTTATCTCTATGAGAACCAATTGTCTGGGAAGATTCCTCTGGAAATTGGCAACTGTTCTAGCTTGTAGTATATTGATTTCTTTGGGAACCAGTTATCTGAAAGCATTCCTATCACTATTGGGAGGATGAAGAACTTGGTCTATTTGCATTTGAGGCAGAATGATTTGTCTGGTGAAATCCCAGCTACATTGGGCAGTTGCCAGCTGTTGCTTGTTCTTGATTTGGCTGATAATAGGCTCTCTGGTTCCGTCCCAGCAAAATTTTGATTCCTCAAGTGTTAAAGTTTTGATGCTCTACAACAATTCTCTTGAAGGTAATCTACCTAATGATTTGAAGAATTGTGCTAATCTTATTAGGATCAATATCTCCAACAGATTTAATGGCAGCATCTTGCCTCTGTGTAGCTCACAGAGTTATCTCTCCTTTGACGTCACTGCTAATCTGTTTGAGGGAAGTATTCCTCCGATGTTGGGGAGCTCACCTTTCCTTGAGAGACTGAGGCTTTGGGAGTAATCGATTTTCCGGCACCAGAGACTGAAATTGTTTTGCATGACATAGAACTCAGAAAGAAGATTGATACAATCATGATATCATCGTACCTTTTTTGTCTTATTTACATGATTATAGCATTTTAAATTTTCATCAAATATTAACTAAGTAGGATCTTGATAGATTCGAACCATCATCCCTCAAGAATTTCTTGAGTGTTCTGCCATTTTTGAGCTAAAGATCTATAATAATTTAAGTCATTGAAAAACATTAGCTGGTGGTATTAATTCAGAACCCAATTAAAACCAACCATCAATTGACAATTTAAATCAAGCCATCAGAGCAAAGCATAACTAACGACATCCACTAACAAAACATCATTTGCTAGTAACAAGAAAAATATCCACTTGGCAAGTTCCACGTTATTTTAATGGACATCTGCATAACCTATTGAAAATACACAAAAGACAGATTCAAACCAATGCAATTTAACTATATATCTTGTTCATATCTTGAGTAGAAACTATGCCTTCCACGGTACTCTTCAGTTTCTTTGAAACTTCATCAGCTGCAAACTCAGCTTCAGAGCCATCCAAAGGTTCAGTAAAATATGAAGAGAACCATGGAGTCTAAGCTTCAAATGTCCAACCAAACTCAGAGATCTGAAGTGCATTGCTTTCTTCATCAGAATATAACTTCATTTCCTCTGTAGAGTTTAAAGCAGAACCAAAATTGTAAGCATTGACCATTACTGGAAAGGTGCTTTGTTGCGATGTATTGGAGTTGACTTCCTTAAAGTTACTCAAGCTATTGAAGCCTCTAACCGCAACATTCACCAGTGGTGGACGTGAATTTGATTTCATGTTCACAGAATCTTTGGACATTGAATCGCAAACCTCAGGGAAATTCACTCTTGCCTTCTTGCCTCGAATCCTTCGAGCCTCAGCATCAGAGGCCCTGGCAGCCTCTTCAGCTGTGTTGAAGTTTCCCAGCCAAACTCGTACCCCCTTTAACTGGATCTCTTATTTCAGTTGAAAGTATATAAAATGATGGCAAAGTAAGAAATCTGGATTTTTATTCATCTATGATGTTCAGCCATACTCCCAAATTCATCCCTGGCAAAATAATAACAAATCAGATCTAAACAATAACTGACTAGACCAAGCCACCAATAATAATAAAACAGAAAGCAGAGCTCTCTCCTATCCAGTTTAGTAATCCAAAATCATGCATTAGCCATTTCACCAACATCCAAAATCATGCATTAGCCATTGGTGAAATTTAAGCTTCGCCAAATGAATATTCTCATACAACCATAAAGACTCTGTACAAGGCAATTTGGCCGGATTATCAGCCCTGCATCCCATATAGAGACGCTTCCTCTATTTCCGCAACAGTTAAATATAATGAACTTAATAATAAAATTAAGATTATCAAAATCAGAAGCGATTGAAAGTTGATATATAATCCCTTGAATCATACAGTAAATTCGATTTGATATATAATATTGCAATGAATATACTCAAAGTCAACAAAGAAAGTTGATATATAATCACTTGTTAAAATCCAACAACCATACAGTAAATTCACCTTCATATCTCTGTTGTATACTCCTCGATGATGACAGTAATCAACAACATCTATAAGCTGCGGAAAATACCGGCTAACCTCTGCTCCTTCAAATTTCCAACCAAACTCAAAGATCTCAAGTGCATTGCTTCCTTCATCAGAAAGTTTAAAGCAGATCCATGGGGAATCAAGATTCAGCAAATTTCTAAAAGCAGAGATGAATATATTATCATCCATGGGATGCAGGTCAACCTGCCTAAAAATGAAATATGTGATTTGGATGAGTTTTTTGAGCAGGTTAACTCCAACCTGCTAAAAAAACTGAAATTTCTACACCACAGCTTACATGATCAACATAGCAAGGTAAGGGAGAAAGGGAAATAAATCGATTCGATCACCTGCCTAGCGGCCAGCCGACGGCCACGGCGCCGGCGATTAGGCAGGTGAATCATCACGAGCGCCGGGAGGGCCGGGGCATTGTTCTTTCATGCATCCTCCTAGAAAGCCCGCTCCAAGTTCGCCACAAAAGCCGTCTGCGCACTCCACTCCACCGCGTTGTCGGCCACCCACAGCTCAATCATCAGCTCCAGCAGCCAGAGCAGGTCCTTCACTTGCTCATCGACGTGTGCAGGTTCAACCGGCCCCGGGGTGGGGCAGCAGGGAGCGGCGAGGGGGTGGCGCGAGGGACGAGGCGGGGGGTGGGGGACGAGGGCCGCGCCGGTGGGCAAAGGCTGCGCCGGGGGTAGGGGCGAAGGCTACGCAGCCATCCTCGTATAATCCCTGATTTGGGAAGGAATGTCCAAACCAGTGCTAAAATCCAACCGCTGAAACACTCCAGCACGTCTTCCCCGGAATCTATATAGCCAGAGCTCCTTCGAATTTGGCCGTCGCCAAAACTGGCCCAAGTCCACCCGCCAACAGTTGGATTTAGCCAGCTACAGCCCAATCTGGCTGCACAGTCAAATTTGGATGTGCCAAACCTGGCCTACATGATCGGATCTGACCATCGACAAGATCTGGGCATGGGCGATTTGTAAGGCCGCATTTTGGCCAAATCTAGCCACCGACAACTTAGAGACGTTGGTATTTTTTTTTAAAGTGTGATTTAATTTGAAACAGAACCTTACTTGTAATAGGATGACGGATAAATAATTTCTTTTTAAGTGGTATATTATAAAATTTATGACTCGAGTTAGAGTTTTATATTGTCGAACCAGTCGGTTTAACTGTCGGTTCGAATCGAGTTAGTTTCATGAAGCACACGCTGAATTATGACCAGTTGTGAGTTATAAGCGATGAGGGTCAAGTGTACCTGAATATATAATAATAACGTCGAAAAAATAATGAAAAAAAAGTTATCAGAATATATAAAAATATGTAGTATATTCTTTTTATTTATTTGATCGTAAAAATAAGTTTAGGCCAAATAATGCATTAGGATGTGTTATAAGATAGTTTAGGTAGGTTATTAGTTATAAAATATGTCATTTTATATTATGGTGTGTAATATATTTTATAGGATTTTTTTCTATTTTTTGTATTTTTTTAGAATTATTACGAGTTAGTTATTATTTTAACTCGAGTAAGAATCGAATCGATACTTATTTACAAGTTTACCACCGAGGTATATAACCTCCCTCCCAATACTTCCTCACCCCAAACCCTTGATGCCGCCTCTATTTGTTGTCACCATCGCCGTCATTGATGTCGCCATGCTACCGATCGACGCCGCCGAGCTCTGCTTTGCCGCCCCGACTAACCCGGTCGCCTTCCAGCTGCGGCGATGTCAGAATCGGGGGCATGCTGTAAAACCCATTAGGACGACCCAAATTAATTCGGGGACAAATAATTTTTTTTCTTAGGTGGCGTGCTGTAAAACTCGTGACTCGAATTAGAGTTTTATATTGTTGAATCAGTCGGTTTAACCGTCGGTTCGAGTCCAAGTTAGTTTAATGAAGCGTGCACTGAGTTGTGACCAGCCGTGAGTTATGAATAATGGTATAAATATATGATGATAATGAAAAAAAAATGATGAAAAATGAGTTATCAGAATATATGAAAGCATGTAATATGTTATTTTTATTTATTTAATCGTAAAAATAGGTTTAGACCAAATAATACATTAGGATGCGTTATAAGGCAGTTTGGTTGGATTATTAGTAATAAAGTATGTCATTTTATCTTATAGTGTGTAATATATTTTATAGTAATTTCTTATTTTTTTATATTTTTATTAAAATTATTATGAGTTAATTATTATTTAGACTCGAATCGAGTAAATAATTATTTACAAATTTGCCACCGATGTATATCACCTCCCTCCCGACACTTTCTCACCCCAAACCCTCGCCGCCGCCTCTATTGGTTGTCGCCGCCGCCGTTGCCAACGCCGCCAAGCTCCGCCGTTGCCAACGCCGCCGAGCTCCGCCGTACCGTTTCCGTGCCGCCCCGACCAACCCCGGCCACCTTCCAGCCGCGGCGACGCCGGAATCGGGGGCGATTCCGTCGTTGTTGCCGAGCTGATTCGCCGCCGCCCGTGCCGCGCCGCCGCCGCCGTGACGCCGACGACCACCCCCTCGACCTCCCCGACATTTCCCTCTACCCAGCGCCGCCGCCGAGGCCGGCCGTGGGCCGGATCGGAACGACTGACCGCCCCGGCCGAACTCGAGGCCGCCGCCGGCGGTCATCGCCGACGCAGTTGCCCTTGCCGTTACCACTATTTCGAGCTCGCCGAGACAGTGCTGACCTTACTCCCGATTGCCCCGCCGGAACAGTAGCGGGAAAATCGCCCGGACCCACCGGAAAACCACGGAACTTGCCGGCTATTCGAACCTGATCGAACTTCGAACGTGCAGAGCGCTCTTCCGTGTGCAGTGCGCGAGGAAACTCAGCCGTCGCGGATTGCAGACAATTCACAAGTTATAATTTATTTTAATTTAATTATTTAAAAGTAATGATTATTGTAAGAGTATGCTAAGATGCTATGATTGGGTGATTGATGTGATAGATATTTTTATGTTAATAAAAATATGTAGATATAGGGATTAATTAGGTCGATTAAATAAGTACGGTAATCTAATGCAATGTAGAGTAGGAAAATTTATATTGATTATTATTGATGTGTGTTGATTGAAGCATGATTGATGTGAGTATGCTATAAGATGTGTGAATGCATCATGAACGGATATAAGAGGGAATAGATGTTTTGTTCTCTGGTTTCATTTCACCTCCTTCCTGGTTCCTCATTCGAATTATATGCAGATGTTTTGTAGAAGAGAGAATAGATATCAGAGTATGCTGAAATCGAAGATAAAATGGTTTGCTCTCGTCGGAATCTCCCTCTCATCCTTCTTATTGCTCGTCCAATTTTTTCTTGCTCGATACTCCTCCTCCTCGCAGGATCTCCTCCACTACCAACCCTTTGTCTCTTTCAATGATCATTTCTCCCTCCCCTCCGATACTCCTAACCAACAGGTACCTTAAGATATTCTTTTTCTTCATGCTCTTTTTTTTTAAGAAATATTAAATTAAATTAAAAAATAAAAATACTATTAGATCCAGACTTGTTTACTGCCAATGGGAACTAACTAGATCTTCCTTCGCTTCGTTGTTATAGAGTGCCACGTACAGCAAGCTGTGGGGAACCGTCAAGTCTTTGTCCTCTTTGCAGCCATTTGCAAATCCCCGAAGCGGCTACCCTCTTCCTGGTACTTCCCCACTCATCCCTGCTCACACTGCTATGTACTATTTTAACTCCACTTCTTCCTTTTTTTTATCCCCCTCATCCACCCTAATAATTTTTTTTTCATCTAGGCGTTTGGTGGGGTGCATGCCTGCATTGACCACGACCTTTACTCTCTTTTTAGATTATCTTATATTAATTCCTCTACCTTAATTATTACATATTCTACAATTCGAAATTATGCTGTTCCTAAATGCCATTACGGTCCCCGTAGAGGCACATTTAGAGAGGATTTTTGCCACCATTCTTCATTTACCACATAGAGCAGAGTTAATTTGATGATTACGAATACCTAGATGAAGTTAGTGCTTGTAATTTTTTCTGTTGTTGCTAGCATTCAAAGACGATTTTGATGAAGTTCACATAAAATTGTTCATTTAATTAGATCTCTTCCCATTTTTCTTATATTGTCTGCAATTAAATAAGCATTTAATGGCTTTGTACGTGGTTTAATTCCATTTTTTACACTTTGTCTCTGATTATACCTAGTCAACTGTCCTACTCTTTGTGAAATTTGTTGAATTATGCGGAAAGACAAGTTATACCTAGAGAGAGCTGTATAAACATATAAGAGAAGGCTTTTTCCTCATTTTGTTGAACATTATTGACAACCACTTTGGCTTTTTCTATTCTTTTCTCAAGCACTCTGTCGACCTTTTCTTTTGTGTTTGAGTCATAGGAATGTCAAGCATGGCCTCTTGTTTTAAAAAAATTACAATTGTATATTCTAGACCTTAGAATACAAAGCTCATGTTTTAGTGCCTTGATAATTTGTGTAGGTAAATTTTTTTTTTGTTTTTTTGCTTTTTTGGCATTGCTGACTAAGTTTGATTTTGCAGTTTCAAAGGATCAAACTAATGGTTTTATTTATGTAAAGATCTATGGTGGCTTTGAAAGGATAAGAACCTCGGTATGATGCTTGCTACACGGGATATTCATTAGGTTCCACAATTACACTAATTACTCATAGAGTTTGTGAATTTATAGATTTGTGACATCGTCGCTGTAGCCAGGCTTTTGAATGCCACTCTTGTCGTTCCAGAAATTCAAGAAAGTGCACGTGCAAAAGGAATCAGGTTTCTCATTGTTTTATTTGTTTTGATCTTTTAATTTTGTCACAAAAGAGTGATGTTGATTTAAATGATTTTGATCGTTTTGCAGCTACAAATTCAAAAGCTTTTCTTATCTTTACAATGAGGACCAGTTCATAGCAGGGCTTGTCAATGACATAAATGTCGTGAAGAGTTTGCCAAATGACTTGCAAGAGTTGCGGAAAAAGAAAAAGTTCCCTGCCATCTCTCCCAAGCACTTAACTTCGCCTGATTACTATGTGAAAGAAGTTTTACCAAAGCTAAAACGATTCAAGGTTGTTGGGCTTATAATTGCAGATGGCGGATGTCTTCAGGTGAG
Organism: Piper longum; assembly: GCA_032619315.1. NCBI lineage: Eukaryota > Viridiplantae > Streptophyta > Magnoliopsida > Piperales > Piperaceae > Piper > Piper longum. The sequence continues at coordinate 7,614 of JAVDBV010000184.1, forward strand.
ATAGTGAAAGATACGAACGGATAATGTGCTATGAATGGCAAAGTTAGTAATGATTTTGGCATTCTTATGAAGTTGTGAATATTTGCGGCTTGAGAGTTTTAAGTAAAGTTAGATGGAGTTTTATGCTGAGTACTTATTTGCTAAGACTGCTGCAGATACTGTTTGGAAGGGCTTCTCATGAGAGGAAAGAGAAAGCAAGGATTCATTCTCGTACATAGGATCTATTATGTTGAAGAAAGAAATAGTATTGGCCAAAAATTTATCAAGACATAGATTGTTGTTATGGTCCACAAGAACTGAAATGGTGCTTTATCTATTCTTTAGTTGTTCTCTACTAATATTATATCCTGTGAAAACACCTATCTCAAGGGGTCTCAACCTGGATGTCTTTTGTTGGTTCAGAAACAACGGCAAATAAGAAAAAAAAAACGTTTATTAATGGCCTTTGATGTAATATAATTTCAGTAGTGAAATAAGATGTCCTTTCATAAAATTTATTTTGGATCTCCTAAATAAGTAGGTTCAGTAAGTAGTTCATAAGTTCCAAATGCTTTTATGACAATAGTATTTGTTTGTCATCATCTTGTATATGTATATATGCAAGGGTATGCGCTTTATGACATTTTATGGTGTAGGTGAATTCTTTAGTTTAGAAGTGTGTGGAAGCTTATTATATGATTTATGAAGTTAGATTGTCATGCCCTACGCATTTGAAGTATTTAAAATGAATAACGTTGTGTGAATTATTTTACTTGAAGAGAGCTCGAATACCTGCAATATGCAGAGCTGTAAGGTTAAGTCTGCATTTAGTGGGAGGTTCGGGGCATCAATTTCTTTACTGCCGACAAAAGTTGACATACCTTTTACAAGCTTCATTTGAGGCATACAAATGGACCGATTGCAGGTTGTATACAACATATTATTTGATGCCTAAAACTAACCCAATGCTTTTATTCTCAGTCAATTCTTCCCCCGAGTATGGTTGAGTATCAGAGACTTAGATGTAGGGTTGCATTTCACGCACTTCAGTTTCGCTTTGAAATTCAAAATCTTGGCCACCAAATAGTGCAAAGGTATGGAAACGTACTTTTATTAAATTATTTGTATTGATATGTGTGCGTGTGTGTGTGTGTAAATTCTTGAAGAAGTGTAACTGAACAGCATTTCTTATTATCTGTATTTTCAAGACATCCATTGCAACAAAATAGTTCTTGTGCAACATGATGGACATGGTTGATTCCTTCAAAAGTGGTTGAAGATTGGCAAGCACACCCCTCACTTGCATACCCTGGACCTTCACTAGTTGTCGTCACCTGTTTAGGAATGATCCACAGCTTATAAGCCCCATAACTAAAAATCTTTTAAGGCCCATATCTCATTGATCATAGAGTTGCTTGCAGAGCATATTTACTACCTATTTAAAACTTAATTAATATGGTTTCCCTTGTACATGCACAGATTGCGAGCTTGGAGCCAACCCTTTCTTGCATTCCATCCAGGACTTATTAGGGATATTCTTGCTTATCATGGCTGTGCAGAGCTTTTTCAGGTTAATTAGTCCTTACTTTTTGTAGCATGCGACTGATATAATTTGTATATATAAACTCAACAGACCAACTAGCATATATGCAATAAAAGTCTGATTGAAATGGTTTGACTTTTATCACAACATACTGCTGACATGCATCTGCTGGAGGCTTGCAGTAATGGAAACTGAAGGAAAAACCAATGTCTCCTTTATCACCAGCATATTGGTGTCAAATCTGCAACCTGCTGGTGGTTTCAGGAGTGGAAAGAGAGAATAAGAGAAAAGTAGAAATTGGGGAGTTCATTTTCTGAAAAGATAGATATCTTTTCCCCCAATTTCTCGATGAAAGAAGGCGAGATTGAGGTGGGAGAGATGTCAAGGAAGGCAGGAGAGTGACCTGAGGAGAAGCAGTGTGGCACAGATGGGCTTGAGCAGATGGGATGGGTGAGAGCCAGGAGTGAGCAATTGGAATCTTCTTCAGAGCTGGGTTGGGAATTGGGATGAAGCCAGGATTGTTGTGCTGCGGTGCTGGTAAAGGTAGGGGAGAAGAGGGGAAGGGAGGGGAGGGGAGAGGGTGGTAGGGAGGAGGGAGGAGCAAGAAGATGGGATTGAGTAGGCAGTTATATCATGAGAGCAGGATTAGGTGGACCTGCCACGGTGAGAATCAGGTGGGTGGGTGGTTGAGTGAGTGGTACCTCTTCTCATTGTGAGAGGGGTTGAGGAACCTTCAAATTAATAATATAACATATAACGCCGGACATTTATCTTATAAATAACTAAAATAATTTATATATGACTTCCAAAAGAAATTGTTCTTATGTCAGCTGTTATTTGACATATATTTCGTTATACTTGCTATGTTTCTACCTCTTTATCACTTGGAAAACTACCTTATTTTCGTATATTATTACAATTGATTTTATTATAATTTCATATAAATAATTGATTTTGTTACAATTTCATATGCATGTAATTTGTGTGAATTACTAAGTTTATTGCGTTAGTACGACTATATTCAAATTATATACAACTTTATATCAAATTTTTGCTGAATAACATATTAGTGGTGCATTGTTTTTTTTATGGGTAAAACAATGCGATTGTGGAATATTCGTATTTTTGAAAACTTTTCTCTTAAAGTGACTATTACCAAATTTACACTCCCTCTTGCCAATTGGTTTTGGGTAGCTTTATCAAGATCAGAAGCAAATTGGTCTTGTATATAAAATATTTTAACTATGTTAGAAAATTTTCAAATATCTCCAACATATCTCCAGCATATCTTTAATGTCCCCACAATTTTGATGTCCGACATGATACCAATATCTAATATTGCAAACCTTTGATTGAACTAGAAAACTCAGATTAAAAGGAAACAAGAAGCTACTAAAAAGAAATTCCAATCTATATCAACTAAAGCAACTTTCTACTTTTTATATTCTTAAAATAGAACTTATCAAGTATCTTGTTGCATCTTCAACACGTGATTGAAGTTTCCCTATAGCTTTTTTTTTTAATCTGTGGTAGCTTTGTTCGATAGCTACAATATTATCTTAAATATCAATTATGGCAAGCTTGATTTGCCGGGAAGAAGGTGTGGAGTGGGGAGGCTGCATGGTGGAGGCTTCTATTGACTGTGGAAGTGGGCACGGATCTGGTCCAACCTTCTGTCTATCCAGTCAGGGAGGGGGAGTGTGTCCTTCCCTTTGGTTCATTAATTATAAAGAATCTGTCCAGATCCTCAGTGGTAAGTAGTTTATCAGTCCATCTGGTTCAAGTGTTGGAGTTCGTCCAACTCATGGGATTAATATCTGCAAGTCTAGCCTAGAAAAGGAAAGACATTTGTCTTTCAGTCCAAAATTCGTTCAACTAGAAAGATGGCGGACAGTGCTCTATCTGGTGCAACAAACTCTAGCGATCTGTTCCCATGGTCCTAGAACATTGGTTTGACTAATTGTCAATATTTGTTTTGTACACCTACCCATTGTGTTATTTATGGATTTTTAGATCTAGTCTCTCTTAGATCTCTTCTCTTGGAGCATCCAAGACAGGTCCGAGAACCGAGAAGAAAACCTTGTCCATGGCTTACTTCGTATGCTGATGCCAATTGAATCCATAACACAATTTGCTTTCAAATTGAATCCATACCTTAATTAGATTTTTATAGGGTGGATGGATGCCATATGAACCTCTTCCTACTGCATTTTGCTTAGAAAATCTGATTTTTTTTTAAAAAAAGTATACCAGATCCTGGCTGAGGTTGATTGAGTTTTGCATACTATTTTGCTCCCATTTGAAAATTAAATTGTCTCTTTTTTATGATTGTTTATCTTGATTTTCCTCTTTGATGATGTGTTTTGTCATAGGATGTTCATACTGAGCTTATACAGTACAGAAGGGCACATATGATTAAACAAAGGATTATTCATGAAGAACTGGTGGTTAATTCTCAATTGCGGAGGAGGAATGGTTCATGCCCCATTATGCCTGAAGAGGTGAGACTGCTGCATATAGCTCATGAAATATACGAGAATGTCAAAAGGACGTTGCACATTATTCTTTTTGTTGGTGGTAACTTGTTATTTATTGTAATTGTACTTCACGTTTCAGTTTGGAAGGTGCTCTGCTAAAATATAAAACTTTAATCTGATTCTGAACACGTTAGGAATGATGGCTTTTGCTATTGATTCCTAGCCTTGTTAACGCCTGGTTATCAATCTTTTGTTACATGACTGACTTCTTTCTGGGTATCTGCTTTGAGTAATTTTACGAGTGCCGCCGATTTTTCATTGTTGTCCTGGTGGAATGAAAATTACTGTCCAATGAAGCCTTCAAATTTTTCATGGCTTTCAGCCATCACGATGGATGCATTTGTACACATATGTTCTCCCAAACTTGGCTCCTGATTTTACTGGTGTTCATGCAGGTTGGACTTCTGCTTAGAGCTATGGGTTATTCTCCTGAAACAGTTATTTACGTGGCTGGTGCGGAAACATTTGGGGGACAGCATGTTCTGATCCCCCTACGTGCCCTGTTTTCAAATTTAGTTGATCGAACTTCTTTGTGCAGCAGAAAGGAGTTAGCAAACTTAATTGGCCCTGAAATACCATTTTCATCAGACACACAGTGGTCTTCACCTGATAAAAGTGAGAAACAACTGGTGGATGACTGGAAGAAAGCTGGTCCACGTCCTCGACCTTTGCCACCGCCTCCTGCACGGCCTATCTATTGGCACGAGAAGGAAGGTTGGTATGGTTGGGTTGCTGAATCTGATAATGAGCCAAATCCTTCTCCTAGCGACTTGAGAATGAAGGCCCACAGGTTATTGTGGGATGCTGTTGACTATATTGTATCCGTAGAAGCGGATGCATTCTTCCCTGGTTATGACAATGATGGAAGTGGGTGGCCGGATTTCTCTAGTTTAGTCATGGGGCATAGGCTATATCAAATGGCTGATGGTAGAACATACCGCCCAAACAGGTAGGGACGATTTTCTTGCCATTTTTCTCATTTTCATGAAAGCTAATTAGCATGTGAACTCATTGAAAATTTGTTTTTAAATGTATGCTAGGAAATTTCAAATCATTGTTTAAAAAAGTTGCCCTCTATGGGTCTTCTTAATGAAGCTAATAAGTTGACTGCTTTACTGTTTTAAGATTATGTGAAGTAAAATTGATGAGCCTTCTGTTACTCTTTATGATTCTTGCCATGTGATGGAACTTGTAAATGTGAGAGAGCTCACAGGGATTATGATAATTATTTGCAGGGAAATTCTCATCAATCTTCTCGACAATATTCGAGACCATGTATACTTCCCAAACCGCAATTGGACTATAGCTGTGCGTGATCATCTTGGTAGAAGTTTGGGCAAGGATGGCATCATTATGAAGTCCGAATTTTCGAAGCCTATGTCATTTCTAGCTCATCCATCGCCAGAATGTTCTTGTAAAAATCCCAGATCAGTTGAAATTTTGAATCCTGTGAAACTGAGCTCTGGAAAATTTGTATATGGAGGTGAGGATGAATGTCCTGAGTGGATGCAACGTAGCCTAGAAAAAGCTTCTTCCAAGACAACCTTAGTGGAAGATGATGGTGTTAACGATAATGAACTAGTGGAAAGCAATGAAAATATGCCTGAAACTGATGCTGGTCAAGGCAGGGAATCTGAGCAAGATGATGAGATGGATCCAGACGATTAGTTTGAACGTACAGGTCAACTTTAACTTGAGGTGGATGAGTTTCTGGTGTCGAACAGTTGTATCAGAGGAAAAGTAGAACTTGGAAACTTTTCTCCGTGGTGTTTTAAGAGGATGTGGGTGGAAAGACATTCTGACACCGTTAATTAAAGCCAGCATGAGTCAATATCTTTGATGACAACCTCGTTTGTCATGAATTCAGGATGCGGTGAGCGTGATGGAAGATCCCCAAGGAAGTTGGTATTCAATCAGTTCTTTGTTTCTTTCTGCTTCCGCGTAAATTTCAAGTGCCTGTTGGCTACTGCTGAGACTGGTGGTTTTCCTGGTCCCGTTTTCCCATGTTACCTGTTTGTTGGTTCTGGATGAGGATCAATTTTGTAGAACTATCACGTCCTTTCCACCGCCGGAAATATATGTACGAGGATATACCAACAGTCCGATATACAAGCTTCTGCTCTTGGAATTCTTTTGTAGTTAGAAGTAATTTACCAGTGTAATTTCATAATTAACTGCTTGTTCATACTTTGATTAATTCATTTTAATTATTTTATAGCATAAAATGAGAGATGCTCTTGATTAATCTTGAAGCAGAATGGTGTGAAATCTAGATGGCCTCGTTGTCATCTAGCTTTACTCTTGTGAATTTTTCAGCATCCTGACCAATTTTGGGCTGATAGAGACGTATATAGTAGAGCGAGGATGGATGATGGTAGGAACTCAACTCGAATTCAGATTTCTGTATTCCCGTATGCATTGTAAGTCTATCACGAGTCCAAAGCTTAACCCCTCATTTACTTATTGATTATTTTTTTTCAATAGATGTTTCTTTTGTTAATTATATATTAATAATAATACTGAATTAAGGTCGTTGACCGCCAACAACCACAAGTAATGATAAAGATGCAACTGCAACTTCTTATCTGTTGTTAAAAGCTCTGTTGGGGTCACCGGTGCTGTTGGGGATATTGACGGTCCCTTAACATCTCGGTGCGTTTTTTGATTATTAACTATTCATTTATAAGTCTAGGAAAGGTTTCGTTAATTAATTCCCAAGGGACCCTTTTAACTATTTGAAAGCAGAAATTGGGTGAAGATGAATTTAACGTGCAATAGACACCTAAATTAGGAAGTTATAATATTAAGAAGCATGATTAATTACTTCGGTTTTTGGGGGTGATAGTGAAAATATTGACAGATAAGTTACGCTTAATGTCACTCTACAGAGTAGTACATGAGATTTTCACGGCTCCTCGTTTAATTCTTTGAAAATAGTAGGATCCTTTAGATCGTTCGAGATCTCTTCCCTTCTTCCACTGCCGTAATTAATTAGTAACCAGCTATTAACTGACTTACATGTATATGGTCTTCCAGCTTTGCAGGTACGATGTTGCAAGTGGTCTGGGAGCAGGTGATTTTACATGACTAACATTAACAGCTTCGACTGCACATTCCACTTGTAGCTAGCACCTTGGAAGTAAACCTTTTGAAAGCTGCTGTACCATATTGCATGCGCACTCCCATATCCTCGCCTTTGGTCTGGGATCGATAGTAGCAAAATCTTCGCTCGATCAAAGCTGGCTATTATGCATATTCTAATATACAATAATGTCACGGTCCTAACTTATTGAGAATATCTTTGGAAAAATAACTTAATTACGCCAAATAATATCAAATATATATATATATATATATATATATATATATATATATATATATATATCCTTCAACAAGCAAAATACGCACAGGAAAAAACAATCAAATTCCAAAATGCACGAAATAATTAACACATGGACAAAGCCATGATATATTGTAATTGACAAATGGAAAAGCGAATAGCACCTGATAAGCTGAAATTGCTTATCTAGGACGATACTTGCATCTGCTAAAGCCAGAGAAGCTGCTCTGAATACCTGCAAGCATCCCCAATAATGCAGTTAAACGAACAAAGAACATACATCATTTGACAACGATAAAGGATAAATGCATTTTTAAGACATACTTCGCATGTCCTTGCTAAACCGGCAAGATTCGGTATTCGTTCAAGCAATGATGCCACAAGGATAAATGGTTGCCGACTATCCTTCAGTCTTTCTAGTGTCCCACTTCTATTATAAACCAAGGAACTAAGAAGTAGATCTTCCTTCTCCATTTCTGCCATCCGCATGAAACTGTCTGCAGACCAACCACATATGACAGTCAAACGCAGACTTCCCTTTACCAATTTACCATAGCATTTGTTCATCAACATGTAACTTCTTAAGCACTCTCATGAACTATGTTGAATAAATAAAGACAAGCTTTACGTACATCCAGATAAATATTTACATCTTTTGAACATTGGCATACCTAGAAGAGATCCATAAATATTGCCAAATTCAACTAAATGAATTGGATCTGATTCTTGCGTTTCATGCTTGTGCAATGTGATCTTCTTCTGAAAATCCACCGAAACCTCTTTAAGATGATAATCAGTAATGCTTTCATCAACCTCAATCAGAGGAGTCTTGTCCCTAACAGTTTCTCTCGCTGCTAGATTCTCCTTTCGGATGGTAATTTCATCTCTTGCCATTGATTCCCGAAGATCCTCTCTAACATCCTACAATTTTGAGGTATTACAATTTCTGATAGGATAAAAAAAATAGCAAATAACACTGAGGAAGTGATCTAATACTTACATTTAAAAAGTTGACAACATGCTCCATAAGTGACGTAGGAACACACTCGAAATCAACATCCTTGAACCAATAAGTATACATTAGAAGTGAAGCTATGATGGTAAACATAAAAAGAAAATCCAAACTAACTGATCTACCACAATATGCAAATGATGCAACCAGGATATGGACATAAAAAACATGGACAATTATTTTGTCTAGTCAAGAGCCCAATTTGTTTAAACTGTATCCACAAGGCAATGCTATAAATGAAGCTCTGCCAGCCCACAAATTAATCATTAAAAGGAATAAAAATTCAAAAAATGGGGATCCATAGCAGAAAACGTCAGAAATAAAATGTCAGACCCCATTTCTTGCAGAGAAAATGCCTGAAGGAGTAGTAGAAGTGATTGGATCAAACTGATCAAGAATCCCATGCATTGATGTCCGTAACCTGAAGTTTTATTAGAGCATCCCATCACTAAATGCAGAAATACTAAAGAAATCACTTTCAAGAAGTGCTCACAATTAAATTGAGAACTAAACTATTAGCTAAAAAGTCCCCTCGAAGACTTCTCAACAAGAAATTTAAAATTTTAATTTGCGGTTTGATTAATATCCAAAATTTGCCATTTCTTCTCACAGGATCCTACTAGAATCCATGTTCTCAACACTTTATAGGATAAAGGCGGAAGAAGAAACAAAAAACAAGTTCGTTTAATGCCAGAGCTAATATGCTAGTACCTCTTGCAGTCTGGGTTATCTGTTAAGTAACATTTCAGATCAATGAAACACTTCCTTTCCAATGTTGCATGTTCTGAGACACTTGGATCTATTACTTCCACTAATTTTGATAAAACTTGATAGACCAATAGCTGAAACAAGGTAGAATGGTTAGAAAGAAAATTCATTCATTTACTGATACATGCCAAGTGAAAGACCAACCTGAGTGAAACCGCGTAAACTATGATGATGAGAGGTTAGGAATGGAATCATTGGAGGAAGTAATTCATACAAGTGCCTTAACTGAATAGACTTGTCTGCAGCATGAAGAATAACATTGGCAGCTATGAACACATAGGAAGAGAGTGCCTGCATTTTACAAGCCGAGTCAATAAGCTGAATGAAAGTGATAAACACACGTGTATCTACCATTACCTGAGGCCTCATGTTGTAGTCATGAAAAGTTGGTATTAACTGGATCCCAACCTGTGAATCGAAGGAATGAAACGAAAGGTCGGCTAGAACACAAAGACACATCATTCATAATATAAAAAAAGGATATTCTACTAGAAAGATATTTTTAACTATTATCTTGGCAGAAAAACAAGAAGCAACTACCCTCGTAAGTTAGGAAATATTCTCACCAATTTTGGAAATTTGAGATAAACTTGAATAGCAAATACTTCTAGATACTGTCGGACAGCAGGCAGGTTATTCCTCTACAGAAAAAGAAAAATGAATCTCTTCAACTTCATGCATCTCAATATTACTGACACAATGAATGCTTTCAATTTCCTTAAACAGCTTGCTTCAGAAGAACGACTAATCAGTTGATTCTCTTATAATATGAGCATACAGCGTTGCACATCATTAATAAAATAAAAAGTTGTAAGAAAGAAATTAGCAACATAATACAAGTCAAAAATAAATGAAAACATTGCTTTCTTCTGTAAGCAAAAGCATAGAGAGCAATCTTATCAAAAAGAATACAATGTATAAACAGGTTAAATAGAATGATCAGAAGCTTAGCCACACATAAAGGCATATGTGCAAAATCTCTGTGACTTCATCCACTATATCTTCATCAACAAAGCGAACCAACACGCATAACATTTGCCAAGCTCGAACTTTGCGCCTATGTATCTATTAAAAAGTCCACACTCAAACATCAGATGCTAGAAGTCTACTGAGAATTCAATAATTAAGTATTAACAAAAAAACTCTTCAAACTTACAGCACTATATTTCTTGTACAGCTCCTTTGAAAGGTCGTTATCATTTACCTATGGCAATATAAGGAGAAAAATAAAGAAATTGACAATAGAAATATCTTTCAGTTAGAGCTTTAGCCAATTTTCATAGCTTCTCTTCGAAAAACAAACATATATTTTCTTGCAACATGAAAACAAATATTGGGATGCCATTAAACTCAAATGTGGACAATTAAACATTTAATAGCATAATTTCTTAGATTGTTACATATAAATTCCATTTTTTTTTCAATATCACAACCTAAAAGAGCCTTGCATGGCAACTTTCAATATCACCCAAGCGTATCCTCGGACCAAGAAATTTGTCAAAACAACCTTATACTTCTGCAACTCACATTAATTTATAGTTATATAATTTTTTTATGGCAACACCCTTCATGCACAGAATAAGACGGTTTACCCACTACAATTAGTCGCCAGAGTCTACAGAATGTGCTCTAGTGCCAATGCAACCTCAAATGCCATGAGAGAAATTGAGGATGAAGATGAAATATGATGTCATAGAACTCCATGTAATCATTAATGCAAAGTTGGGGGGGGAAAAAGTAAAATACTCAGCTCATAAGAAGAAGGCTTTCTATGAACCACTAAAAGAGTCAAAGTTGACTAATGTAAAAAATAAAAAGACCAGCGTGAACTGATTACAGGTATGTTAAATGGAAGCTCATACAGCTGAATTAAGAAGCTCTAGTAGAAACAATTTTCCACTGTGCTGAGCAGACAAAGAGTCAACATCATGCTTCATAAATTGCAACTTATCTGCCAAATCAGCTAACTTGCTGCACATAACTGCAACAGCAACCCGAGCATACATTTCTGTATTGATATATGCCTATCATAAAACATCAAAAGCCAATGATCAGTAAAGAAAACTACATTTCAAAATAAAAAAAACAGGTAATTTGCATTTTATTGCCTGTAAATTAGAATTTTTAGTGAACATTTTTGGAAAATAAGCCAATCTCAAGTGTTCTATACTTTGTTTACCTCAGAGAGATTAGTCTCAGGAATTTGGACGAGCAACATTACTTCCATCTTTACTTCGTGATTTTCAGTTAATTCTGCTTCGAAGTCTTCATCAAATGCCACTGGCAAAAATTGCCATTTATAAAAAATGATTGGGTATCATAAAATACAGATTCCATTTCAGATGATGATAGAAAAAACAGATCCTAATTATTGATTTTCCATCATTCTAAAACATTATTATAGCAACAAATTCATTCCAATCAAAAGAGAGTATTTTTTCACTTTTATCCTATACACAAAATCAACTTCATATCCACCACCACAGAATGCCAATAGCACTTGAGAAGCAAAGTTAACAAAATTCATGTCGCTCACTCCCTCTCTTTTTCACAGCACAACATATCCACCACAAGAAAACAAATCTAAACATTTGACTGAGAGCAAGAAATGGGAGCAGAGATAAGAGTGCTCCCTTGAGGAAGGAAGGCCTCCAATTCCCTCCGTGAAAACAGCATCCTCACAAGTTAAGTTAAAAGTATGCAAGATTAGCAACCTTCCCTCATTTTTGCAAGCGAGAATTATGTGCACAAGGTTCTCTGTTTAACCTTAACCTTGTAATTGCCATAGCAGACAGTAAAAGTAATTTACATAACTGATTTCTACTCAAATTCAGCACAAATACCAGATCCATGAAGTGACAGCAGTTTCAATTCCTTGATGTAATACTTGATCACTTTTGGGTGTAAAAGCCACAACCCAGTTAGATGCAGAGCTGCCAGACGAATGGTTCGTGGACTTTTCATCCCCTCATGAAGAATCATTTCAATAAACTGCATAAAAACATCATCAATCACATTATCTGATTACATGAGGTGCCTACAAAGGACTTTCTTCTACATAATTAATATCAAGATAAAATACACTCATACAAGGGCTACCATCGTCAACTTCTACCTTAGTCTAACTAGACTCAGTTAGTGGCATGACATGACTTTTGTATCAATATCACAAATCTATGCAAAACAAAGTGGAAACGTTTTATATCAGATGCCCTAAATATTGAAGCCATTAGAAGAGGATAAAATGAGAGCAGAGTCAATCTAATCATAATCGTACCTTTCAAAAATACGTAGGCTTCATATTAGTCACTTGTGATATATTAAGTATCTTCTATCACAACATAAAAAAATCTAATTTGCTTCCATATGACACAGAATAACACTACTTATAAGGTATGGATAAGAAGGAAAGTCCACTCACCCACTTCATTGGCCCAGGTTGACCATCAGCTTCTACGTGCATGCACATGTCATCAAACAAAGAAGTATGTAAGACAGAGGATAAAAGCCCAGCAATAGGAGCAATTCTACGCTTGTTGCAATTAACGTGCAATATCCAAGCTGAACGAACCAATTGCCACATCATCTGCAAACAAAATATTCCCATAAAAAATAGTGTAAATAAAAGGTTGATGTAATCATAAGACATTATTTGAAAACTTTTTGGCAAGTATATAAATGATAAGCCACAAACCTCTGCACTGATGCTTTCAAGTGTGGTAGCAGCAGCACCCATAGTTTGAGAACTCAACAAGAGTATAACAGATCTAATAGACCTCAACATAGGCAAAACTGAACTTTCACCAGTTACTTCAAGGCTGCACAATCATTAGTTTGAAAGCTCATACAAGTACCAATTTATAATTAGAAAGATTCCAGCAGTCAGTCAGATATCTCATGTTTTTTTTATCCACATAAAGAATGGAACTATAGAGAATAGCAATTTGTCACCTTTCAACAAGTTCAGCTAGCACATTTTCAAGAACTGATTTAGAAAAGAAGGAAAATGTTCCCTCAACACGAATTTCACTCTCCATTACATTGTATGGAATTGAGAGTAATGAATCCAAGCAGCGCCACTAGAAATAACAGGAACATCCACTTTAACATTCTATTAAACTTTTGATTGCATCAAGATAACGATCAGAGAAGCAGAATAAAAACCTTCCAGTCCATCAATATGGCTTTCCGACTTTGTGCCAGAACTCCTAAGGCAAGAAGACTATTGACATTCTTGAAAAATTGGTTCACAAACGGATCCAGAAATGACCCACCATCGTCTTTATTGAAAGAAGCCACTACTTTATGTGCCAATGGAGAGAAAGAACAGCAAACTGTATTCAGAACAGGTACGAGTGCCTCATATGCAGCTAGACAGGTTTCTGCTCCAGTCTGTAGGTAGAAGATTTAAATCAAGGAGATGAGACTTGCCCAAGAAGTTCTCATGCAAATTAAACTATGCTATAATATTATTATGCCTAATGCAGTAATAGAATACACTTTTAAGGAAGCTTTAGCTTATAGTGTAGCACTCCAGATTTACCATTTACCATATATAAATATATAAAATTCCATTTAACAAGAAAACAAATTCGGGTTCAAATTTCACACATCTGCACCAAATTGTTGTTGCACTCTGTTAGAATGTTAGGAGTGTATTTTACAAATTGTATGCTATATTATGATGTGTACTGGTCGTGTTGAGCAGCTCTTAGGAGTTCAAGTATTTAAATTTCAGTTCTTATCTTGTGTAGAGTTGATCCCTAGAGATCAGGAAATAGTTGTTCCACATTTACTTCTATAAAATGACCAAGGCAAGGACGGTGAAGAGTGAAAAACTTCACCTTCTTTTTCCCGCCTATCTATGTTTACATACCTATTTAAGTTTTCAACATGGTATGCGAGCTAGGTTCTGGAACCTGTGAATCCTTGAAATGATTTAATTATCATTACTATATCTGCTTTGTATTATCTTGGTACCTATACTTCTACTTCCTCCCGTCTTCCTTGGAGCTATTTCTCAATATGGCAAAAGGAAAGATAGTTGTGTCTGCTCCAGAAACCAATAACTTGTCCGTAGCTGATCTTCTGAATAGATCTTTGTGAGGTAAGAATTTCCTTCAGTGGTCCGCAGCTGTCAAAACTTTTCTTACTTCTTGAGAAAAGCTGAAGTACATTGAGGAGGAGGCACCTGAAGCAACCAGTTTAGAGTGGATCAAGGAGGTTGCTCAAGTCAGATCTTGGTTGTGGAATTGTATGGAACCACACATCAGTTGTGATGTGATTCTATTGCCTACGGCACATGTAGTATGGTCTTCTGTATGTGTATGATTTGCATCTCACACCATCATTCAGAGGATTTATGATCTGCGTGAGGAGGTCTTCCTCACTAAACAAGGTACAAAAACTCTTGGTCAATATTATAGATTTGTTGAGACTAGATGGGAAGAACTAACAATATATTAGAAAACTGATATAAAAATTTGGAAAAGACAGAGAGAGGAGTTAAAAGTGGTATGCTTCTTATATGGTCTAGCCTCAGATTATGCTGCAGTAAAAGATCAGATCTTGACAGGTACAGATTTATCAAACCTGAATGGGCTGTTCTCTAGGCTGTCACGTATTCCTGTTGTGATAATCAGGCAGCTATGCATATAGCTAACAATCCAGTTTTCCACGAGACGACAAAGCACATAGAAGTTGATTGTCATTACATAAAAGATCAAGTGACGAAGAATGTCATCAACTTGAAGTATATCAACACCAAAATTCAGATAGTAGACATCTTTACCAAGGCTCTATCCAAAGCAAGACATGACAAGCTGCAATCCAAGCTATGTTTGATTACCTACCACTCATAGATTGAGGGGGAATGTTAGAATGTTAAGAGCGTATGTTACAAATTGTATGTAACATTATGATGTGTACTGGTCGTGTTGACCAGTTCTTAGGAGTTTAAGTATTCAAATTCCAGTTCTTATCTTGTGTAGAGTTAGTTGATCCCAAGAGATCAGGAAACAGTTATAAAATGACCAAGGCAGGGACGTGAAGAGTGTGAAAAACTTCACCCTCTTTTTCCAGCTTATCTATCTATGTTTACATACCTGTTTAAGTTTTCAACACGCTCAAAAGTCAAAACAAAGGAGATAAATTATAAAAAGAATAACACATGTGTACTTAAGTAAACAAGTCCTTTAAAAACAAAAAAAGAGGATCTACTCTAATCAGTTAGCTAATGGTTGATATTTCACCTCACAATGAGAATTTTATTAGCAACTATCGTAAATGTAAACCTAGTTAATAGAGACAACACTTGTCACAGAAAAGGTAGCCAACTCCAAGTCTTACCTCAGTGGCATGAGCAGGAGCTGTGATGACATTCCAGCAAAAGCTCAATAAATAGTCAAGGACTGAAGCCATCCATGGACCATTCTTAAAATGTCCACACCATGATACAAGACATGCCACACTCTTCATACAGAAAATCTGCCCATCAAGAATTTGAAATTGGCGAAATCAAGGTGAAAACAATATAGGCATTAGAAAACCAGAATAACACATCTGTTTTGATAAAACAACAAGGAAAGCTAATTCTAATGATTTTATAAAAGGGGGATAAAACCCATACAGATTGCAAAACAGCAGTTGCAACCGAATAAGGCAGCCTCCGTTGGCTGGGACCCCCAAGTTTGCCTCTGAGGGAGTTTGGTAATAATTCATTACCCTGGACAGGGTCAGACCAGAATACCAAGCATGATGACTTTGCCCATGATATAAAATCTTCCTGCAAACCAAGAACATGAATATAAAAGAAAAGTTAAAATTTGCATGAGACAAGCACAAGATAAAAACCATGATAAAAAAGCAACGGGCAAGCAAACCCACGTACCAATATGAGAATAAAAAGTTCAGTGAACTTTTCTATAAGAGATAAGCATGATGTTGAGTTCAATATATCTTGTTGTCTACAAGTGACAACATTGACTTCCTCTCTGAACTGATCACTTCTAACACTCAAAATTTGAATCACTTGGACCATGTTTGTGATAAGCAGGAAGAACTTAACAGGAATCCAGTCCTTATTACAGTCTTCTGTGCAAAGATCAAGACCACAATTCCTAATGAACTGCAACAGTTAAGTAAGAACTCAATGAATACAATGAAATAGGCAAGGCAACAGAAGTCAAAATAATGGGATTTAAGAAAGCATACCCTAAAAAGTGGCTCCAAATTGCATTCATCAGTGACTAGAAGAAATAGGAGCCTGGCCCATCTATTAGCCTCAGAATTCCATCCATCCAAATCTTCATCATCATAGCATATGGAAGTACCAGTAGGACAATTTTTTTTAATGAAATTTTCAGCAAAATGATAAATATTTTTTAGAATTTCAAGCTCTCCAGCAGCCGACTTGGAGTTTATCAACCAATGCTGTAGTTTTTCTCTTAAATTTCCTACGCATTCAAATTAAAGACGCAAACACTTAATCAACAACTAATATCTTCCTGATACAGCCCTTGGAAGAGAAGAAATAAGGAAGCTCCAACAACATTACAACATTGCCACCATATCTAAAATGGAATAAAACAATATGAAGTAAAGAGAAAACTAACAGGTAACTTCTTCTAGATGGCCAGCCAGAGAACTGATTTGGAGAAGAAACTATAATTAGATAACCTCTTTAAACTCGATTTTTTTACTCTATCACATACAATTGAAGGCTGAGATATGATTAAAAGCAGTCTCATATCTGTATATTAGCAGTGCAACTTGGTAGGACTGTGAAGCAATTAACTTCTTACTGATTTAGAGATTATATGTGCAAAGACATGAGAGCAAACCCACTCCAATAACCTAATTTATCCACCTTCACTACTTAACAAAAAAAAAGTCATTTAAATCAAGCATACAAATAAATTTGATCAATCTCTGTTTCACTTGAACATCTTTGAAAAATATGAAGACGTCCAACTAATTAAATTTGTGGACAAAATCAAATATAATATATCAATAAAACAACTCTTTCAATCTTCTAAAAGACATGAGGGTTGGGTGTGAGGTTGCAGGTTCAACTCCCTGGGATAGTGCTTAGACAGACCGTGAATATATGTTTGTGAGTATGGGTGGAGTGGGTTGTGCAAGTGAGCGTACGATTGCCTTGTAAAAATAAAGATAAAAATAAATTAAAAAGAACTCTTTCAATCTTTTCTTTTTTAATAAGAATCAGTTCTTTCACAATCTATGACAATTTTTTGGCCAGTACAAAACTACAGCTTCCAAGATTTCCCAACAAAAAAAAAACATCAAACATTAAAAAAAAAAATCAAACATAGGCATCTGGTAAGCATTTAGGGTGAAAGAGGTAGACATTTTATAACCAGGAAAAAATAAAGTATGAACTGAACTGTCAAAGAAGTCCATACCACCAAAATCAGAAAATTCATGTGGCAATGCAGAAACAAAATGCAAAAGTAGTTCGATCGGCAAATCAGAGGCGCTTGCTATAGATGTCACAGCTTTGAGAACCTGGTCACAAACTAAACACTGAGAGTTTTTCAGAATGTTAATTACACTACGGATTACTTATCTTGCATTCATATATTAACAAAGAACAAAGATATTTAAGTCAGGATTATCAGTAAGCCACCTCGAAGACGATACTTTGGATTAAAATGATGCTTGCTTTTCTCGATTACAATCCGCAAAGTATCCACCAAGACCAGAACACCCTGCAAATTACTTCCCCCAGAAGACATAGAACATAAGCCAAGGATGTCTGGGGATACTTCAACCCCACGACCCAGAAGTGATTCTTCTGATGCAGAAGCAATGCAGACAGAAAAGGCCATCAAACCCACTCGTCCAAAAGCCTCATGTTTCACAGAAGAAGCTAAATTACTCAAGAATAAAACAAGTTTCCTGCCAACAGCAATCAACAAGGAACTGCATCAGTGAGATTTGAATGTCCAAATCCGTTCTTGAATGAGAAAGTCACATGCTTTCTTATGTATATGAATAGACATATTAATGAGCAATGCAGTCTTGTTCACAATACATATAACAGTTAATACAATATAAACAATGCAGCAGTATTCAAAGGACACTGATCGAGTACAATAAGTCAACAGATTAAGGAAGACATCACCAGATAAATTTTAACAAAAACTGTCTCATAAACAAAAGGAAGAAGATAGCCACCTATCCAAAGAAAAATGTATTCATGACATCAGAACTATATTGACGTCTTATGTGTCCATACCCTTTATTAAATCCCTGACAGAAATTGTAGATAAATTTAGAAGCATGTTCAATCGTCTTTGAAGAAAAGACACCTTTCAAGCCTGGAAGATATGGATATTCCAAAAATGCCCACAAAAAGAATAACATCAGTAAGACAAAAATTTCAACCATTAACTTTTCAATGAAAATGCAAAAAAAATTTGTCAGTAGAAAATATGAAATTATGATGATAAAACATAATTTTTTGCATTCATGAACTTCTCTGCCCACATCAAAATTAGGGAACTACCCTAAATTACGTGCAAACTAGGCAACTTGGAAACCCACCAAAGTCTTTATGGTGAATTGGATCATTCAGCCCCTGCATTAATGGACCAAGAACAAAGCACTCGGGAACTAGCTCTGCTTCATGGATTTTCCAGTCAACACATAAAAACGACTGCATTATCAGACAACGTACTGCATAATACACACGAAAATGCTCTCTTAATAATGAATGCCATTTTGAGTAATACTAACTTCAACATTCTGTACATAACCTAATCCAAAGCACAATACCCTGAGGATTTTCATGTACAAAGCCACGTTCCCATAACACTGCCAGCCAGCTAAAAGTACCAGACAAAGTTCCCATCTGCGAATCATAAACCCTTTGAGTGGCTGGGTGGTTTGCATGCATATTTTGTGGCGATGGTAAGCATAGCAACAAAGATATCTGGAGACACAATTGTCAGCAAGGAATATAAAAACAATTGCAGAAAATTTGTCCGGATAGTAATCTGATCAAGAAAGGAGGAGAACACAATACCACCCAAAATAGATTTAAAAGATAAAACATATTAACAAGTTTTAAGTCTCATAAAATGTTTTTGACATAATTACCAAGATGCCTATGACTAGAAATTCTAGCTATCAGTTATAATTCAAAACCATCCATCTAAGGCTTCTTAGACCGTCGCTAAGTACAAAAGCAGTAATTACAGGTTAATTAATTAGCAGGAGAAACTAAAACAGATACCAAACATGGAATTTACCTGGTGCGTCCAAGCTGCCTCAACTAAGTGTGAGCCAAACTCATCTAACATTTCATACAAAAGGAAAAACGCCTCCCATCTTTGGCAGGCATTTAAATTTGAACTGGATGATTCAAGCATCTTCCCCACACCCAAAGATTTAGCTTCTTTTTCGGCCCATTTCCCCCTCTTTGTAGTGCCACTCCTAGCTTGATCACTTTTGGTTGATGAAGAGACAACCAGTTCAATTTGACTTTCCTTGCTTTGTTGACCAACTAATGATTTTAAAACTTGCAACGACTGTTTTCTCATCAGAGCATCTTTATCAACCTAATAATTTAAAGAATGCACATATTAGTTCAACCCACCTTAGGCAGGTGTATCATGCCTCTTTATAGATATGCATGCAAATCATACTAAGACCAATAAATCTGGTGCTTATAACATACCAAACCTTTCCTGATCATTTTCCATAAACTTTCCTCCTTTCTAACATCAAACTCCTCCATGAAATCCCCCTGATACGTACTTCTATCATCCTTATTCACAGAAAATAAAGGTGCACATAGAGATAGCACATTGAACACGTCTCGACGTTCCAGAGGACCAAGGGAATAAAGTGCAATACATTGATCCCAAATCCTTCTAAGAAAATAAACCCTGCAATTGACAACTAAAGAAGATGAAAGAATGGGCACCCTAGAGAGAGAGAGAGAGAGAGAGAGAGAGAGTAGTCATTGTGAGATGTTCATGAGGAAATAATATAGACAACATTTATCATAATGAGGAAATGTACATCCATTTTACTTCTAATGGAATTGTGTCAAAAAAAAGTTAGTACAAAGACTAGAAAACTTCATACCCAGAAATTTCTTGAAAATAAATTAAACTGAATGTGGTGGATGAAAAAGATGTGCAAAAACTTTCAAGAGATATGAGCATCAATAACATTTCCATTCCCAGCATTTCTATCTATAGAAAACAGCAAGCAAGTTTGAAGGCATTGTAAGTGCACTTAAAGAATATTACACTACCTGGAAAAACTGCATTTTTCTCCATTAGCTGAAATTTCAAATGTGATAACTGAACCAAATGCCCAAAGAATGGATGGCAAAAGAAACCGAATTGCCCAAGATCTACATTCTGAACTTTGACCAAGCATATGGAGTATCATATGTGAAAGATCCCATAACATCTTCTTCACAATATTTTCCAATGAGTCTAAGGTTGCAAACATTTGTTTACCCTCAGTAGGAATTTGACATCTTCTCATTGCAGCAAGTAATATGGATGTTAGAATGTGACAGATGATTGATATTGGCAAGGATTCTGACATAGGAAGTGTGATCCCATGAAAATTGTAAAAATGTTGTTCACTATAAAGGTCTTGAGAGCTTGGGACCTCAACCCATTTGTACGCAGCATATTTCTTATTTGGCAACATGCCAATAGCAAGGCCAGCTAACCTCAAATAGAATGGAATGACTGAGATATCAACAACTTCCCAAGAATCCGTCTCAATAACTACTTCGCATACCAAGTCTACAATCTGCATAAGTATGTAAGGCAATGGAAGGGAGAAAAACAATAGAACAAAGTTATTGCTATGAAGTCAAATATTTTTCAAGCAAAGGAAAAATCTTTTTCACAACCTGATTAAGCACTTCCTTGTCATCACGCCCTAACTTCTGCAACAGGGGAAGAAACCCTTTCCATAAAAATGCTGAAAGAGCATCAAGCTGAGTCTCTGACAAGAAAAGCAGGAAACACCCAGGGATAACAACTTATGCACACTTGATAATACCAAACACGCTCATAGAAATGCCAACTAAAATGATTACAAAGTCATACAGATAAGATATAACAGAAAATTTCAATGAAAAGATTTACTTTGCTTCATTACCAACAAAAAAAAGCACAGGGAAAAAACTTACCAGGATTCTTCAAAAGATGGCATAATGCAGTCACTAAAGGTAGAATCCTCAAAGAGCTAGATCCTATTACCCATTCTGTATCCTTTAATAAGCAAAACAATAAATATTTAAAACAGGTGGGGAAAATGGCCATATTTAACCGATAACCACAATAACAAAGACTTCTGACAAAGAACACCAGTTTCTTGGAGCCCCAATGCATTATAGCTACTTACTATAGTTCCAACTTCACTTCTGCATCTCTTCTATAGCAATACCAGCAAATTGAATAATAAGGATAAAAAAGCTGATAAGTTCATGATAGCCAACAGGAAATTTCCATCTACTAGGTTCCAACTTCACTTCACATAAAAAAAATTCTAGCTGTATGAGCAAAGGGGAGGAGGAAACAGCATCAAATCATTATAGCTATGCTTGCCAGAGTTCCAACCCTAATTCTGCCCTTCTAAATGAGGATAAAGGAACAGCTCAAATCCATGACAGCTAGTTACTAAAACTTCAAATAGAAATTTCCAATTTGCGAGAACAAAAATTTCACTACCAGCAACAAAAAAAAAAACAGTGCCTGTTTTCAATCATATATCGTGGGAAAAAAAATAAAAGAGGAAGCTAAGAGCACCAACAAGATTATAAAATTGACGACGGCCAAATTAGCCGCCATCAGCAAAAGCAACTTTGTCTCCAGAAAGAGGAGCATGCATTGTACCTGGAGAGATGCGGAGAGGACGTCGAGGAGGGGAGGGAAGAGAGAGGAAGGGGAGAGGCCGGCGGAGGCCAAAATGCAGTCGACCAGCGGCGCAACCGCCACCGCCGGGAGGCGTTCCAAGCTCCTGGCCATTGACTCCACGGTGGCCTTGATCTTATCCGAGGAGGGTGCGTCCGCCGCCGACGCCTCCATCCTCTTCCTCCGCCGCCCCCGGCGCCGACGACGAGGAGGAGAGCGAGAAAAGCGGCGATTCGTGACCGGCGACGAAAGATACGGCGCAACAACCGGGCTAGTGCTAGTGCTGTCGACCCTATACACATGCGGGACCCACCTATACACAACCAGTTTGCAGGACCCACCTCTTGTTGGGGTTAATAGAGCGAGTGGGGCATGCTAATATGTAGAACTTTTATTTTTATTTTGTTGATTATTTAGAGAAAAAAAATGAAAATGGAGGGACGAAGAGAGTTAATGTCAATTATTAATATTTAAAATATGATAATTAATTAGAAGAAAGAAAAGGACTTCGATTTGAACCGAGTGAGATTGAAATCAAATTCGAAATAAAGTTGGGAAGTGAGATATCAAATATAAATTGACATTCTATAAACTACTATAAATTTTTAATTTTTTTATATTAATTGGTTTAAAGTTAACTAAAATTGGCTCCCTCCGATATTCAAATCGAAACAAATCGGAACCTAAGCCTACGCTAAAAATAATAATAATGTTTAATAAAATATTTTTTATTTATAATTTGCAAACCGCCAATTCGACGATAAGATGTAAAAGTTTGAATGCATGAATGTGGCGTGAAGTGAGAGGGAAGGCTCGTGGGCCGCACGTGTCGGAGAGGTGCACCGCACTCCACCGCCTTCCCGCGTCGACTCCGTCTTCCATTTCGGCGACGCGACTCAAAAGCCGCGTGCCCACCGCCGCCACCACCCCCCTTCCCCATTTTGCCCCTGCCTCTTCCACCGCCACCGCCGCCCCATCACCACCTCTATTATATCAATCACCCCCGCCTTCCCCACCACCATCCCAAACCATACCCTCCATGGCTTCTCCTTCCCCTTCCTCTTCCCCTTCCACTGCTGCGCCATCCTCCTCCGGCGCCGCCGCTGCTCCTCCTCGCCGGCTTCCGCCGCCGTGCTGGACCGACGTCGAGGCCGCGGCCGTCGCCGAGGCCTTCCGCGACAAGTGGCTCGCGCTCGGCCGGGGCAACCTCCGCGCGCACGACTGGCAGGAGGTGGCCGACGCCGTCGCCGCCCGCTGCGGCACGGCCAAGACGCCCGTCCAGTGCCGGCACAAGGTGGAGAAGCTCCGCAAGCGCTACCGCAACGAGAAGCGCCGGCTTGTGTCGTCGGCCCGCACCAGGCAGTCGTCGTGGGCGCTGTTCTCCACTTTCGACGCCATGGAGTCCGGAGGGTCTGCGGCGGCAGCGGCAGTGGCAGTGGGGCGGCCGGTCGTCACCGTCGCCAGACCGCCTCCTCCGCCCTCACCGTCGCCCTCGACCATTCCGTCGATCTCCACCTCTTCCGATGACGGAGAAAGCGAGGAAAGGAGCCATCTTTACGCCAACGGCTATGACGCGCGGCTGGTAATGCCCAGAATGATGCAAAGATCGTATATTAACTATGAAGTAGACTCATTTCCTCCCAAATCGGCGACGGGCAGGCATCCCATCCCGTCGAAGAAAAAGCGGCGGCTGGACGAGGACGCGGATCCGATGTCGGAGGTGGTGTGGGCGATTCAACAGCTGGGCGAGAGGTTCATGCGGGTAGAGCAGATAAAGATGGAGATGGCGAGGGAGGTGGAGAAGATGAGGATGGAAACAGAGTTGCAGCGGATGAAGATGATGATGGAGACCCTGCTCTATCCCTACCACGGCATCGCAGGCAGCAAGAGGCAGAAAAAGATGCCCCTCCATTGATAGACCGGAGTGGGAACCTTCTTTTGATCTGGGAAAGATTTTTGCTTTTTATTTTTTTATTTAGATTTGTGGATGTAAAAAAAATGTCACAACTAAACTTGTTTGTTTGAATATGAATCTTTAGGTAACAGACTGAAATTATAGTAGTTTTGAATTGAATCTTAATGATCGTCAAAAGATGTCTTCTTTATGTCTTTGCTGTAGTTTGCACTTTTCAAAGATGATTTGTAATTGTCAGAGCAAACTGTAAAGATGAAGGGGAATTCAATCAGTGAAAACCAGTTCCATTGGTTAATTCACAAAGATCAAATACTAGCGGACAGATTATTCATACTTAAAACAGTTCTGGATTCCAGGAACAACAGATTTGCTGTAATTGAAATGAACATGGAATAATGCATTAACACATGGACACATCATGTTTTGCTTGTTTTCTCTAAACACTTTCCTTTTGCTTACAAGCACGTAATAAATCTCGACCTGACTCAAGCTTCAAACAACTACAGATAATTGTGCAATCGGGCAGAAGTAGAAACAAATAATAATAAGAGAAGGAAGTTGTTCATAAAATCATCCCTCTCGGTGTGACTTTCACAACAACAATGGCCTAGAATGTAAATCCCTATGTCAACAATATAGAATGAAACAATTGGCTTTACTTTTGACAAATAAATGGAACCAATTACCTTTGATCCGATAATGAGCAATTTTCAATCTTACAACATGGTTGGGCATTTCGCATCAATGAAATCCCTTAGCGTCTGAGCCGCTTTTTGCCCGCCCATAAGTTGTGCCAACTTTTCCACAGGAAGGAGGGCAAGTTCAGCTAAGCTCGTGCAACCATCCATGATATTTCTGTAGTTGTAATCCGTCACACCAGGAAGTCGCCTCAGGAAGTCCACCGCAGACGTGTTGTAATTATCAGCTCTAAACCAAAATAAAACGAACTGTTATTACCTGTATTTATCAGTTGACAACAAGAACTGATACTATTCCGTGACAGATTATGATTTGTGTAGTTATAGAATCAACCACAAAGATGAAAGCTTTTAACTTACTAGATTTACCAGCTTGGAGGAGTAGAAAACATGCATGTATTCTGATAATCTCATAAAATGTAAAATAGTAGGTAGGTTGTGCATGGAGGCCTGCAAACAATACAAAGTGTTTTGTGGCAATTACCTCATATCATCCTCTACAATGCCATCCTCTGAAGGGACACCAACTCGCGTTGCCTTACTTTCGTCCGGCTCATCTTGATTAGATTTAAGTGATGCAAATATTTCTGCTGTTGCGTGGAGACTGCGGGACCATACAAGCCGCAGGCGAGGAAAATGCATTACCAGCAATGACAGCTTGGATATAATGTTTGTAGGACTTACATCATCACCAATATCATTTGCAGACTACAAATAGAATGTGGATGTTGGTTGTCGTTACTTATCATTTGCAACCTAAAGATTCAAAATGACGCTCATACATTGGATCTTTATGTTTTTAGTATTCTAGATACCTGAAAAGAAAAGCTCTTGTCCTGAGAGAACTCAATTAAGAGGACGGGTATCCGGTAGTAGCGAGACATCTTCTCTGCTTGGTGATAAAGACGGCCAGAAGCAAAGCTCGAATAAAGATCTGAAATGCTCTTTCGTTCAACACAAATTAAGGGTGACAAAATGTAATCCCCAACTTCAAGGGTCACAGGTATAATCCGGATGCCCTTCTGATGAAGAACATTTGGTAAACTACTCACGAACTCTCTTACATCCACAATGATCTGATCACACAATAAACCGGTTAGATTATACCATACTACTACTATCCCCTGGACACGTACTTCAGCAAAAAAAATACCTGCATTTCTTTCTGCTCACTCTTTCTACCACCTGCTTTTCGAGTTAGGGCATTCTGTACTGTCAATGACTGTAGCTCTGTGGAGGCAGCCGACAATTCAGAACAGCAACTATCCTGGCCACATAAGAGCATACTAGCCATCACCTTATCCATATTACTGTAAGCAAGTGTAAGGATACAGGTTTTTCAAGAAAATAAAGCAACATACAAGAAGGGCAACAAAATCATTAGAGAAATAGAGATCAAGTTTCTGACATAAATTTAAAAAACTCAAACAAATGATTGACCATGTTCCCTTTGTTTTAAGAAAGAAATTTGGGTATAGAATTAATCTCTAACACAGATAAATGACTGGTGGATGGGTGGAAAAAGCAAACCTGGCCTACAGGGATCATCATCAATGATTTTTGCCTAATTAAGCTTTCAAATGCTCCATTCTCCCGGCGAATACTTGCCTCAAACTTTTGAACCTCAGTAGAATCTTCATAGAATAAGAAATACACTTTCAATTTCTTCAGAGGATGCTCGGCTTTGTAAATTTCAATTTCTCTCACAAAACTTATATCTGGATGGTAAACGACGATAGCTGATGGCTCAATCTCTTCAAGAATATGCTGATCACTGTCAATAGCATAAAATTGCACCAGCGGAAGAGGCTTAGTGTGTATAGGGCCCTGCACTGCATCATCACCTCCACCTTCACTCTCTGCGATAAGATTTGCGTCTGTGCCTGTTCTAGCATTTATTGTGCTCTTTCGGCACTTAAAAGTGTTACCCTTGGTTTTATCTTTCTGAACAGATATTTTTTCCTTCCTTTTTCCTTTCTCTCGGCCAACCAATTTGTCATGAGATACAGGCCCTTCTCCAACCGGTTCTTCTCCCAGCGAACTGTGCATCTCCGTTGCTGCTGCTATCAAAGCATCATGTTCCAGTTTAGATACGGTGGTAGCTTCCGTATTCTCTCCTGGTACAGATGGAACCACCCCATCTAGCACACCGTAACCTTTAGGCTCACTCGTTTTCTTTTTAGTGCGTGTCTGTAATCCATGCAATTGAGCTTTCCCAAGCAGGTACTTTCCCCACTCTTCATGCATGACCTTAAAAAAAAATTGAGGCACATAAACAATTGAAAAGTTGCAATAATAATCATCGCTTTATTTATTTCTCAAAAGATGTGAAAAGAAAAAATAAAGTTGCTTCAACAAAGCACCTTATCTGAACCCTTTTTTATGCAATCTTGTAGTTGCATGCATGTCCATTCATCCTTGCATGCTACCAGTACAACAGACTTACTATTTTCTTCTTCAGATACTTTTTCCTTATCATCTGATGGTGCCTGACTACATCTTTCCGCCTCTATCTCCTGCAGAACCTCCTATATTACAATTGCAGTTTCATTATCTTGCAGAACATTAAGATGCCATAATTTACAGGCATGATAAAAGAGCTTATGTGCTTCAATTTATTGAATGATCCACATAAATTTAAACGCTCAACATAAAATTTTGAGAAAGTGGAATTTAACTTTTCAAGATGCAGAAAAAGGAGACTGTCAAACCAGAGCTAACACCGCGTCTAATTAGCAAACAAGCAAACTCCGCAAAGCGAAAAAATAAAATGCTTGCAGACAATACTGCAAGGAGCTAATAGAAGAATATTGACAATGGAACTCACTTACTCACAAGTAACAACTTCCACTTTGGAGATTCCTCAAGAACTTCTTCCAAAACTACACCAGAGGCAGAGCCACCACTTGTGCTAAAATCCTTGTTAGCAGCACCAGAAGCACCTTCTATGCAAAGTTAAGGAGGAAAGAATACATTGATATGAGAATTAAGAAGATTATATAACACTTCTCTTCACTCAAGATTAGTACAGCACTAAACATTCATTTGATAAAAAATTATCTGAGCAGATTTAGCCCTTTTAACAGCTGGCACAAAGCTTCAACGTCCAAGGAACAGAAAGTGCCCATTAAAATTTTAAGTTCCAGTCCAAGGTGCACTTCATACATTACAATCCAAAAGATATTGGCTTCAGAAACAATACAAAATAAATAAATAAATAAACAATACCTTTATAACCATTATCCTTGCTATCCTTCACTCTTCTCTTCTTACTTGCTGGGGACTTACTCTCAGCAGTGATCCTCTGCCCATCTGAAGCCACCAAATGATACACTCTCTTCTTTGCATACTCAAATATCTTGTAGCTCGATTCGGCAAATATCCAAACCGAACGAATCCCTTCTGACACTCTCATTGCATCCAAATATTTCAAATATGTTACTGCATCATATCTGATTCAACCCAAAAAATATATTTTTTAATTGGCAATAAAAAAACCTAAACCAAAAGGAACGCATCCAAGTATTTCAAATATGGCCCTGCATCATATTTGCTTCTTTTTTTTTAAGCCTTTTAACTATGGGAATAGCAAGAGTACTAATCAACAAGTACGCATCCAAGTGTCTTAACTCTTAAATATGTCACTACATTATATCTGATCCAGCAAATTATCTTGTCTTTAACATTGGCAATATCAATACTAAATAAATCCATTTATAAAAAAAAAAAACCAAATAAATCCACAAGAAAACATCCAAGCATTCTTAATGAGTCATTGCATCACATCTGATTCAACAAAAGATCTAGTGTTTAAACATTGGCAATGGCAAGACCAAACCAACAAGAAGGTGGTAATACCTCACGAGATAATCAACCAATTTTCTCAGAGTCCTCAAATCGGCCACCAGCTGCTTCGTCTTCTTCCCAATGGTATGCCAAATGGGATCAAGCTGCCGGTGCACAATCTCATCAAACGATTTGAACAGCCCATTCTCCACAGTCAGATCCTCCACATCGACCTTGTTGGTCTTCCGCAGCTCCTTCAAGCAAACATCCATGGTCTCCACCACCGCCTTCTGTATGCCCCTCATGAGCGGCGAGAGCGGCACCCGGATATCAACCACCTCCGGCGGCTCCCGCTCGAGGTTCTCCGACACCAAAACCTGAAACCGCGGCCAAAGGTGCAATCTTTTCACCCCTAAGCTCTTCATAACCCGCTCCGCCTTCGCGAAGCCGGCGACCATGGCGTGCGGGCGGTCGGAGAAAGCCCAGACGAAGAACGGGCGGCGGTGGGACCGGAGGAGGCGGACGATGAAGGACTCGGTGGAGGTGTCGGAGAGCGCGTGGGCGTTGAGGATGAGGAGGCCGGCGACGGACCCTGCGGGGACCTTGCCGGAGAGGAGGTCGACGACGAGGACTCGGGGAGTGACGAAGAAGGGGCGGGCGGAGGAGTAGAGGGAGGAGCGGAGGTCGGGGGGGAGGTCGCCGGAGATGTGGGAGGGGGAAAGGGAGGGGGGGAGGAGGCGGGCGAGGGAGGAGCG
>JAVDBV010000185.1:0-47461 GCA_032619315.1 Piper longum
CCTGGCGGCCCCCCGCCCCCCCCCCGCCCTGCCTCGCCGGAGCGAACTTGCAGCGGCGGGCGGAAGGAGGATAGGGGGGTATTTTAGTCATTATCAATTTTTAATTCTCATTTTACCTATACACAAATAATTTATTTAATATAAAATTAAGGGTATTTTCATAATATAAGGACATTTTGGTCATTGTCAAATTTTAATTTTTATTTTACCCATACATAAATAATTTATTTAATATAAAATTAAGGGTATTTTCATAATATAAGGGCATTTTGGTCATTGTCAAATTTAAATTCTCATTTTACCCATGCATAAATAATTTATTTAATATAAGGACAATAATATTTTAGTTATTTAGGGGTATTTTCATCATTGTTAATTTATAATTCTTATTTTACCTATGTATAAGTAATTTATTTAATATAAAGGCAAGGGTATTTTAGTAATTTTAACAAAAACCGATTCCCATCAATTTAACCCGATTCCGATTCCGATTTAAATCGGTCGGAATCGGTTAGAATCGGCCGATTCGGTCACCGATTCGGGGTAGACCGATTCGGCCCCAAAATTGGATCGGCACAACGCCCATCCAATTTAAATTGGCCGAGTCCGATCCGACTCGGCCGATTCATGCAACACAATATTGAAACTATGGACGTGGCGCAATAACATCGACTTCCAGCTAAGCTACAAGTTCAAAAGAGCATAAAAAAAATTACTCATGAACCCTTCGAAATCTTCAGTAGTCTACCCTGAGTTAAATGAGGACCTCTTTGCGCCTACACAAAACTATTCATCAGAAAAGCCCAAAAACATATTTATAAGCTTAGCAGCCGATGTTGCGTCTGCAGGTGGATAAGGAACAAGAGACTCCAGATCCATAGTCTCAATTGTATCAGACAGGCTCTTAGGCCGAGCATAAAGAAGATTCCGCCTGTCCGCCAAGTCTTCGGCTAATTCACATTGGTGATTGCCCATCAAATCTTCATTCACAACGACAATTAAAGATTTACCCAACTTGAGTGCTAAAAAAATGCTACCCGATCCTTCAAGAATTTTGTAAATAATTACAAATCACATCCATATTGCTCAAGGAAATATTAATCTATGACCAATCATTTCACATCATCTCCAGGTGATCAAAGCCAATCTTGGGTGACAGAAGATAATACCTGCGTGGCTGATTACAAGAGAAGCGGATCTCAAATACTCAGCAATACTTGGAGAGAAGGTGAAGAGGTCAATAGCCAAAAGTCGGACTTCACCCTATGTCATAAGGGAAAAAAAACCTACATTGGCAAAGGCAACTTTGCCGCATGCTTAGAACTGCACTTGTCGAAAGAAAATCACAAATATCAGGAAGCTAAATGAATATGCCTTGTAAGAAATTATAAATCAAGCTCCTATATTGCTGGTTCTAACCAAGACAGCAAATAATAATTTATGATGAAACTTCATGGAAATGGAGTTAGTTCAGCAAATAAATTTTGAAGATCCACCTACTTAGCCAATTGAGAAATGCAATCGCTTATCCTTCTTAAAAGTAAAAAGAAGAAATGATGATCATAATTATCATGACATCAAGTGCTACACAGATCACCGAGCTAGAAAACAAAAGATGGAGAAGGAAACAAAAAATGGCAGCAAGGAAGCATGATGGAAGCAGTACCTTTGAAGGGATATATGATCCACGACCCATTTGGATAACCAAATCAGTATAACCTTTACGATATAACTCCTCTTATCCTGGGAGCATCGAACGTTCTAACAAGTGCATCAAAGCAAGTAAACACCACTTTCTTTGCTCCCTTATCGGAGTCAAAATCTCCCATGTCTACTCAGAAATCACACCTTAATCAACAACAACATCGAACAAAGTTCTACACTTACTAATTCACCCTTTATCATAGGAATGCCAAATTTGTACCACATGATAACAGCATGAATTTAGAACATGAACTCGTCCGTATTTGAAGGTGAAATCATGACAAATTTATACTACAATAGTACCAATAACCTTACTCCATGGCATTTATTCTCACCAATACATAAAAATCTACACATACAAAAACAGAAATCCTAACAGAAAAGTAGCGTGAAAGCATACAAATAAAATTCAAACTGATGAACACAATATTATATATGTTGCCATATAATCCAGATAGGATCAATGTTTAAAATTGTCAGGCACCTCAAGTGTTTACAGGACGGCATCGGGATGGGAGAGGGGCGGAGGAGGGTCGGGAGGGAGGTGGAAGACAAGCAGAGTTGGACTTAATTAGTCCCATATCTAAATGTTGTGGCCAATCGGATTTGGCTTGGGGTGGCAGCCAAATCCAGTGGCTTGCTGCCTGCGTGCCACGGATGCGGACACACCATCCTTCAGCGTCTGTGCCCGCATATTCTTTGCAAAACTACACGTCAATCTCTTACAACTGTGCAGTGTAAGAGGAGCATGGTGTGCGTTGACATGGAGAGGCTAGAGAGGGTGGGGAACATCTCCTGGGATGACCAAGAAAGACGGGAGAAGCTCTCCAACTGCACAGTTTCTTCCCAGGTCTCCAAGCTCAACCCCTGCACTTACTTCCCACAGTTGGCCACCACTGGCCCCTTCCACAACGGCAAGACGCACCGCACCTTCTACCCATGATGGAAGAGCACCTTAATTTCACCAAAGCATTCGCTTTCTCCTCCTCCTCAGCAAATTTTAATAAAAAAAATTAAACTCAAACCTGGACAACTGGCCACCATCATCAATAAGGCCAGAAGTAAATTAAAAAAAAAACTACAAACAACAAAAAAAAAAACAATCTAATAAAAAATCCCCTACTTGCCAAAAAATGGCGCAATAACAGCCACGTACAGATGTTTTTTTCAATGTAAATTCCACTTTTTCAAATCTTATAATTTATTTTTTTTAATAAAAATTACCAATTCAAGCTACTGCCGATGAGTTTTTTAACAAAGAAAACATCATCGCATGGGTAGGAGTCACACTAGGTATCATTGGTACCACCGTTGGGCCCAAAAAAAAAAAAAATCTCTTTTGCTTATATATAACTCACTAACACCTTTTATGACCGAAGTTAAATAAATTAAATAATTCCCCTTCACATATTGGATGTCTCTAACACAATTATTATCTTGTAATCTCCACTTTTCATCAACGACACCCGCAATTCCAGCGACTTCGAAATAATTATCGTCTGACAATCTTACTTTTCACCAGACAGTACTTATTTAGTAAACTCTCCTTAAATCATCAGGTAAAATTCATAAAGGAAACATCCACAATTGATTTAGGCAATCACATTTCTCAAGATCGTAATTTTAGCTCTAATATCACTTGTTAAGTACCTTGGACTCTGATACTAATTCTTTTTAGATGAGAAATACGAAGCACAGAATTATGTATGGGTGTGATCAATACTTCGAAATATTAAAATAGGACCTTATCTTGGATTCTGAAGACTTTTGTCACTCCATCCCTTTAGGGGTAGAGAAGAACCCGTCCTTGTCTCGACTGTGTTAACGCAGACTTTAGGGAAGTCGGAATAGGAGAACAGTCAACTTGGGGTGGGCTTGCTTTTGTTTATTGAAGGTTCGAATCCCTCTCTTTTCAAATCTTATCTTATTCTAATTCAGTTAGATATCCCTAGGCTTTAATACCACTACTAAGCCCTTTGAGCCTTAAACCAGTCTTCTTTTGGGGGCCCAACAAAGAGATATAAAAGCTAAAAAGCTGAAAATATTTTACTTCTATCCGTTCATTTACCGGTCTCTTAGATCAATATTCAGAACATTACAAATTCAACCACCGATTCTCCCAATTCAATAAACATAACACCGATATTATTTATATGAAACACAAGCGCGTCGCCTTTTTTTTACTCTAACAACCTAAAAAGCAGAAACCCAAACGAAGATGCATCTCTTGCACGGAAAAATGTAGGAAGAAAGCGAAGGGACGAGGGGTAGCTGGAGGCGGCCAGGCGGGGTGGGGGGGGGGTGTCTTCATCAAGGATGGGTTGAGCCGCCACTGCGATGGTTTTTTTCTAAAAATGATACTTTTGATAGGTTTAGATTAATATTTATTTAACTCCATACTTAATTGGAGGAGGATGGTTAAATCACCATTAACTGAAATAACATTATACCATCATTGGAACGTTTTTTAGGGAGCCTATTGAAAGTATCATTCGACCATTTAATTCCAATTTTTTTATATCCAAATACGTACAAATACATTTTAAGTCAAATCTTGATATTTTATTGATTAATAAAAAATAATTTTAAATTTGACCGTGAGTTGGTCATAATATAAAAAAGACTGTAATTAATAGTATTTGATTTATAAAAAAATATAATAATTATTTAAAAATACTGTTAACACGTGATTGTACATCTCATTTTAATATACACAAAAATAATTATCCTGCATGTAAGTAAACGGTCATCTGAGTTATCAATTTATCAACCATATCAAATTAAATGAAACAAAAATATTAAAGTCCATGTTCACTGTATAAGAAAAATAATTAAGGATTTAATTAATTTAATTGAACCAATTTCAAAAGTAAATGATAATGACTATAATTAATTTATCGATTTAACCAAATATTATTTAACAGTTTTATATATAACTATAAAACTTATTTCTATTATAACATTGATCTTGAAATTTTTAATTGTCAAAATATCAATTATATAAATTTTCTTAATTTATATTATTTATTTTTAGTTTTATGTATTTTAAATAATTAAACATAAATATTAATTAATATTAAATTTTAGACGAATAAGAGGCCATATCAAAAAAATTGAGCGAGTATGAGAGATGGAAAAGACATTGAAGAGACTAGTATATTAGAATAAAAAAAAAGAGTTTTGAATGAATAATAAAAAAATAGAGGGATTTATGAGTCATCATGAATGTTGTGATAAGAGAAGGTTGAATGAAAGTGAAAAAATTAATATTGTTATAATATATATATATATATATACATGTTAAATTAAATTATATAGTCTCAAACTATGTAATTAATTTGAAATAATAATCATCTTATTTTAAATTCGTTTAAAATCATGATTAGTGTTGTTCATACGGTGAATTGAAGCAAGTTTTATTTGCTCAAACAAACTTAACTTACTTTTATCTACAATTTTTTTACAGGTAGGCAAGCAGATTCCATCAATCATTAGATTTCAAGTCCGGATGTTGAAAAAGTCCTAATTTACATGTTAAAAAAATCCATTTCGAGAGAGGAAATTCTAAATTCAACCCTCGTTGACTAGTCAACCTTCAATATCCATGCCACCGGGCTCACGAGAAGCACGCTGTGTTGACTCATCAATCCAATTTATGAGCCAATACTTGATTTGAACCACTTCGAGAGATTGACAAGCAAAACCAATAAATGCGACTTTTCCATACACTTATGATGAAAAGATGATTATCCATTGATGCCAGACAATTCAGAATGGAAGAAGCAGGCAAATGGGTTTGCAGGTGGAAGAAGGCTGAAGCATATTTCTACATGATCTTAGCGCAGATCATTGCTGCAAGTTACACAATCATGTGCAAGATCATCTTTACCCAAGGAACAAGCACCGTGGTGTTCATCGTCTACCAGTTCTTCGTTGCCTCCCTCTTCATGGCTCCCTTTGCATACTTTGCCGAAAGGTGTATATATATATGTAACCATGTCTAATTAATCAAACTTAAATCAATTCTCTTTTCTCATACTTCCCTCCTCGTTTGTGTGCAGAAAGAAAAGACCTGCCATGACACTACCAGTTTTATTCTGGGTGTTCCTTCTAGCTTTGCTGGGGTGAGCTCCAATACCAGTTCAATAGATTTTTAGTTCTCTTTTCGTTCTTGGCAGACAGCGAGATTGATAACGTCAAATATCTGCAGAGCGACTATGTTTCAGAACCTCTTCTCGGCGAGCTTAGACTTTATATCGAGCACGACACAGTCGGCTATCCTTAACCTCTTCCCAGCATTCACCTACTTGCTATCCGTCGCAGCAAGGCAAGAGGCGCCGGAGCTACACCGGCTCCGTGGACTAGGAAAGCTGCTGGGCACCCTGCTCTCGGTCGGGGGAGCATTCGTGATGATCTTTTGGCAGGGGAATGCGACAACAATGGTGCTGACCAGCTCGGCCAGGTGGATCATCGGATGCGTTCTAGCTTCTCTAGGTGTGCTTTCGCTTAGTACATGGCTTGTACTACAGGTAAGTGAAGAGATGATCGGGAGAAGCTAAAGATGATCTTGTCTTACTTTGGCAGTTGCAATGAATCTTACCATGCATGTGTTCAACAACAGGAGCCGGTGACAAGGAAGTACCCAGCCGAGCTATCCGTAACAGCGATGATGTACTTATTCGGAACCATCCAATCCACCGTGCTAGCAGCTTTTGCGACCCGCCATCCCTCCGAGTGGAGGCTCCAATCTGGTCTGGAACTCGCCAACGTCTTCTTTGGAGTATGTATTACCATACATCGTCAATTGAATCTAAAAAACATGTTGAATAGATTGGAGAAATGATAACTAGCGTCTAACAAAAATGTAGGGGGTACTTAACAGTGGGGTGGGAATATTCATATTCACTCGGTGCGCTCGAATGAAGGGCCCCCTCTTTGTTGCAGTGTTCTCACCATTAGCGTTGCTGTTCACGGCCATTGTGGAGAGGATGTTCTTGGGCCAGAGCATGAGCATGGGAAGGTGAGAACGCCATTACTTCGTAGCTTGCTAACAAGAAGCTAGTAACAATGTAACTTAATTTAGCTCAATGTGCAGCATTGCAGGATCGATTATGATTGTAATGGGGTTGTATGTGTTTTTATGGGCAAAATCCAAGGAAGAATGCAAGGATGATTGTCTTGAACAGATAGAAGAAATCACTTCTCCTTTGCTTCAAAACCATCCTCCACAAGTTCCCAAGTTCATTCCTTAAAGGACAGTCAAATTATGAGAATGCGACATTAAGGCTAAGCTTGAAGTCCCAAAACTCACTGGCTCTGATGAGAATTGAACTAATACATGGGCTGGCATTTGTGATGACCATCTGAAAATGTTTGTTCAAGACTGATTAATTTTGTCTTATAAACTGGTAAATATTTTTGGTATGCAATTTATGATAAACGTTCATGCTGCAAAGAGAACTAATTAATTTATAATTATTTATGTAATACACAGTAGAGTAACGCAGATGGACAAAGGTGTAGACTTTAAATTAAGGCATTGAATTGTTGCTAATTTCGTAATTGTGAGGGAACGGCGAAATGCAAATATTGATTCATATTATATTTTTTTGTGCAAAGATTATACTAAATTGAGATATCTAGATTCCTAAAATAAGGTTACAATACAAATTTACAAAAAATAAGAGAATCAATAAATATAAACTCGACGTGACCTCGGATACTAGTATATCCAATTGAATTAAAATTAGATCAATTGAGCCAGGTTTGACCTAAATAAAAATCAAAATACTAGACCTTATGAAAAGCCCCTCCAAGTCATCTAATGATAATAAAAAAAAAGTAAATTTTTAACATAAATTTCAAAGCGTAAAAAAGTCAATCTTTTGTTTAACGCTAATTTTTTGGTTTGTAAAACTCAATGGTTTAATTGACTTCGAATTAGTAATTCATTCAGGAAAGTTAACCAGACGCTAGTCTCATTTACTCATTTTTATTTTTACAGCCATGTAAGGGTGCTAATAACTCAATCTATAAACATGATTACATTGTAACATTAGTTTTACTAGATAAGATAATAATTTTATTCTCAGACAAACTATTTGATATATAAATAAATA
Source organism: Piper longum (assembly GCA_032619315.1). Lineage (NCBI taxonomy): Eukaryota > Viridiplantae > Streptophyta > Magnoliopsida > Piperales > Piperaceae > Piper > Piper longum. The sequence goes on from JAVDBV010000185.1 coordinate 7,824, forward strand.
AATATTAAATTATTTAAATTTTTATAATTAATTTTGTTATATATATATATATATAAATAATATTCAAGTTAACTCGTATTTGACTCTACTCGAACTTTTTTAAAATGAATTCAAACTTAAAATAAATAAACGGGTCACATTTAAGTACGCTAAACTCGATTTGATTGTTCTATTAATACTCTAGTTTGTACCCGAAAAGATAAAAACAACGATTGGTTACAGACACTTAAAAATGATCTTATCTTATAAACCAAAAAAATTAAAATGATTAGGAGAAAGGTTAAAAGGCCTGCAAAAAAGGTGTTGATTCTTGACGTATAAAACGACGGCAGCATATTCCCACCGACTCCTCCAACCCAAGCTATAAGCCTATACCGCCGTATACCCAACCCTCGCCCATTTCTCCCAATCTCACCTCACCGGACTTGCACCGGCGGCGGCCGTCCTTATCTCCGATCATCTTCCCCCTTCCCAATCGGAGCCCGGCGCCCCCGAGCTTGGCCGCTGCGCGCGTCGTCTCCGGGAGGATGGAGTCGGACGACGACATACACGACGCCAACGACGTGGAGTCCCCCGACGACGATTACTACAGCGCCGACAATTACGGCTTTGCCGCGGCGGACGACGACGGTGATGTGGACGGTGGCGCCATTGTCCCGCGGCCCCAGGTAGCTTTTTCGTCTCGCTTTTGTCTTTTTTTTTTTTGGGAACTATGCTTTGTCTCTGTTGTTAAAGGTGGTAGCTTTCTGGTAAACTTTGAAGTTTAGGTGGTTGAATTGTTCCGCCATTTGTGGAATCGCTGCTTTTTTTTTAAAAAAATGATACAGGTGTGCTAATTTTGTGCGCGCGCGCATACAGTTCATGTATTTTTTTGATGTTCGGGTGTTTGTAGTTCGTATTTGTTACCTATCTAGACATTGCTGTTTTGCATTTAGCTTAGCATTATTTTATCCGTGTCATTGTTTCTCTGGAAATGATGTATTTCGCTTTTGATTCAGGAATTTTTTTCAATTCTAGACGCGGATGATATTTCCATGCGGCAGGTTGAAGATGTGGCTAGAATATCCACCGTGCTATCCTTGACAAGGGCTGCTGCTTGTACTTTGCTGCGTTATTTTAATTGGTAATACAATCATCTCGGTTGTAGCAGTCTTCTTCATCACTGCCATCATTCATCGTGTTTGTGCGAGTTAGTTGTGACGCTCTCTTATTTCTTTTTTATGGCTTTCGAAGCCTTTGCAGTTGATCTGCCAATTGATAACTCAATCCTCGTCATTTTATGTCCGGTTTTATGGTTTTTATGAGTAGTTATAACCTTGATTATCATTCCCGCAATTTCAATAATCTGTGTACTCTAGCATTGCCCCTGCATTTTTGGAAGGGCTTTCGGCGTGTTTGTTTGATCCAAAGCTGCTAGCGTCACAGGCCATAAATATGACTACCTCTCCTTGCATCCTAGTATTTGATATGCTGACAAAATGTCATTCTACTGACATTTGAGGGCTGTATTTAGTTGATCGAATGCGATGCTTAGTGGTTAGTACTAATCCTAGGGTTGTGCATTGAGCCAGACACCTCTCTAGCTGTTGTAAGCCCCTGCAAATTGAAATGGGCTTATCTGCAGTCCTGTTGTAACTTGTAAGTCCTTGCATATTTGCTGTATTTTCAATCCTTTTTTCATACTGCAAAGGTTTCTTCTATGCAGGGATGTTAGCAAGGTGCACGATGTCTGGTTTGCCAATGAGGAGGGTGTTCGACAGAAGGTTGGTTTGTTGGAAAAATCAGTTGTTGATGTAAAGCCAAATGCCAATGAAGTATGTAATTTATCACAGATATTGAAGTTATTGCCAGTACATGTTCTTGCTTAAGTACTAATTAACTTCCATAACGCTACAGTTGACTTGTGGGATTTGTTTCGAAGCCTGCTCTCGCTCTCAGATGAAGGCTGCTTCGTGTGGTCATCCATTCTGTCGCGCTTGCTGGCGAGGTTTCAAACTGATTTTAACTACTTGAGAAACTATTATTATAATTCTATTGAAGCAGACTAATGAAATATTCGTATTTTCCCAATTTATGCTTCTTCTTAAAACTTATGCTATTGATTATTTGGAATTTGGCTGCTCTTTTCAAGCTGACTATAAATAGTAAACACGAGTGCTTAGCTATCATCTAAACCTTTGAAATTGACTATGCTGTTTTCTGGTGCATGTATTTAAGTTGTCATTTTGAATAGAAGGAAGAACGTGAAGAATTAGGAGTTGCGTGTAAGGTGTTTTTTTTTTTGTTTTATTTGGACTTGTTTTATTGCAGGTTATATTAGCACCTCAATAAATGATGGGTCAGGGTGCTTATTATTAAGATGCCCTGACCCTTCTTGTGTAGCTGCGGTGGGTCAAGACATGGTTAATACATTGGTTTCTGAAGATGATAAAATAAAGTATTCTCGCTACTTACTTAGATCCTACATTGAAGATAGGAAAAATGTGAGTGGTTGTTTGCTTTAATCATTTGTGCTATATTTTGAAAGTATCTTAGTTTTTTGTACTTATTTAAATGTTTGCCGCCTTGATGGGTGGAAAAGGTAAAAAGAATGTACGTGCTTATGTACATTTTTCAATTTTGTTATTAGTATAGAATAAGATATATCTTTTATCTTGTAAGATCTGAGAACAAAAGATCTAAGAACGAAGTAGTTATCTGGTGGAAATTAATATTTGTAATGCCAAACCATGATTTTTTTTTCATATTGCAGACAAAATGGTGTCCAGCTCCTGGTTGTGAATATGCTGTAGATTATGTCAGGGGCAGTGGCAACTATGATGTCACATGTCGATGCTCTCATTATTTCTGCTGGAATGTGAGTGTTAAGAAGCAATCATTCATTATTCTTGCGTGCGTTTGGAAAACCATAATTTATGTTGTGTGTGATGCTTTTTGTGTTCTGACCTACAGTGTTCAGAAGAAGCTCATCGTCCAGTGGACTGTGGCACAGTAGCTAAGTGGATCTTGAAAAATAGTGCTGAATCAGAGAATATGAACTGGTATGCTTTTAATTAATGATACTGAGGTTGAATATCCTTGTGCTTCTTGGTCTTTTATGAATTTATTGTGATAACTTAGCAATTTAAGTTGTGGCCGTTCTTGCTGGTCTATGCTTTGAAATTTTGGACAGTCTTTGTCTTTCATTTCTCTTATTGAGGCTTTTTTTTGTTCTATTTATCTACAGTGCATATGAAGCTTTTTTCTACATTATCTGATCAATTTTTCTGGTTAATTTGAGTAAATGTGCATCAGGATTTTGGCCAATTCCAAACCTTGTCCAAAATGCAAGCGCCCAATCGAGAAAAATCAGGGTTGCATGCATATGACATGCACTTCACCTTGTAAATTTGAGTTTTGCTGGTATGTCTAGTTTCAAATAAGTTCTCATGTTCTCCATCAATCCTTTATGGTAACTAAATTTATGCATGTTGGCTTCAGGTTATGCCTTGATGCATGGTCAGAGCACGGTGAAAGAACTGGTGGTTTTTATGCCTGCAATCGGTATGAAACTGCAAAACAGGAAGGGGCGGTATGTGGACTAATTCCTTCTAGATTTTCTTGCAAATATAGTGCATTGATGGTTTGTCCATCGGGTTGTGACATGGCAGTATGATGAAGCTGAAAGGAGGAGGGAAATGGCAAAAAATTCTCTGGAGAGATACACTCACTACTATGAAAGATGGGCCACAAATCAATTGGTATGTCTTCAGCGAGTTTCATATATCTTTCAGAACCCAGGAATCATTATGCCATTTTGGGGGCACATCATATGAAAAGCTGCAATATAATTGGATTTTTTTAATAATATGTTGTGGATGTGTACATCTTAAGGATTTTGTGAAGGATTTGTTTTTAAAGGTTAATTGCCGGGCACAGTTTAGAAACACAGACCTGTGATACTAGTTTGGATATCAGTGTATGGAGAGATTCATATTGATAATATTTTTTTTCGCCCTGAGGTGCTTCTTTTATTATGTCCTGTGGTACTTCAAATATTGAAGATCCACCCATTGTAGTTATTGGGCTCTCAACTGTCCTTCACTATCATGTTGAATTTTTGCCCAAGTAAATTCAAAGGTACCCTTCAGTTAGCTTTGACAGGGAGGCTTTCTTTACTGTAAAAGAGCAGTATTCAACTGGATTTGCAAACATCTTTATGGAAGCCTAAAATTGCGATGGCAAAGGAACTGATCAAGTTAACTTTCTAAATTGGTTATAGAGGCTTGACCTAGCAATTCTATTTATGCTACCAATTGTTAAAATCCAATGATGAATTATAAGTGGTGCATAGAACTTCTTACTTTGTTGTAGGTTGTGCTGACTATTAAAAAAATTGTAATGTCATATGTTAGATGAGAGGGTGTTGCGGAGTGTAGCTCAATCTTCATTCTGAATGATTCCTTGCAAGGCTTTGAGTTGCCTCATGCTCGGCAATATGGGTCAAGTAACTAGCAAGTCTATTGGTGAAATGAGGGAAAGTTCGTGCGTGCACTTAGTTGTAGGTTGTGCTTTGACTATTAAAAAATTTGTAATGCCATATGTTAGGTGAGAGGGTGTTGCAGAGTGTAGCTCAAGCTTCATTCTAAATGATTCTTTCTGTGAGAGGCTTTGAGTTGCCTCATGCTCGGCAAGATGGGTCAGATAACTAGCAAGTCTATTGGTGTAATGAGGGGAAGTTTGTGCGTGCACATGCTTAACTTCTGTTGCTGGATAAAATTTCGTTGTTCTAGCTTTTTGCTGATGAAAGTGAATTTTTCTTTAAAAGTGCCAATGTTTGGGGTTTGTTTCTCATTTTGTTAAGAGTAAGGAGCCCAAGTCACCATTGCCTGTGTTGAAATTTTTGTCTAAATGATTGAGTTCAGTGACTTTGTTTGAACACTATTACTTAAGGTGATAAGAGTACCAAGCGCCATGCTCTTTCTGCACTGTTTTGGAGGCTACTGCCTGTGCCATCGTAAATATATATCATGAGTTTGCTGACCTGAGATTGGGTTTGGTTTTCATTATGCAAAATGGTTATGCATGTTCCCTTCTGCCACGATATTATCATTGTTGGCGGGTGGGGTTTTAACCTATTTTGACTTGTTAGTAAAATAGGTATCATTGTTAGGCAAAAAAAATAGTAATAATATATTTTTATATTTATACTTGAATTCTGCCATCATATTCTTGGTTTATTTTCATGCTTTATTTAATTTGCAGTCGAGGCAGAAAGCTCTTCAAGATCTTCAGCAAATGCAGGCTGTTCAGGTTCTAAGAAAAACTTTTTTTTATTAATATTATGGTTTTTTTCAAAAATTGCTTACATTTTATGTTATTGAAAATTTTATTGAGGTGTAAAAGACTCTGTAAATTCACATTTCTTTTTTGTTTTTCATGTGTTTAGCCTTTTAATTATTTCAAGCAGCATAATTTGACTTAAAGTGGATATTGACATCATGCATGTAGCTTGCAAAGCTGAGTGATAGATACAGCCAGCCAGAGTCTCAACTAAAATTTATTGTAGATGCTTGGCTACAGGTGTCTTTTCTATATTCATCTATTTCCTTAATTTGTAAGTGTGTTCAGAAAATCTCTGTCTGAACTTATCTGTTTGAAATTTGTAGATAGTAGAATGTAGGCGTGTCCTTAAGTGGACATATGCCTATGGTTATTATCTTCCTGACAATGAACTAGCAAAAAGACATTTTTTTGAATATTTGCAAGGTAAGTTATGAACTCTTCCTCTCTAATTGCCAGAGCTTGTGTAATATCTTATTAAAACTTTTAAGTTAGGACCAAATGGAGCATTTGCTTCAGATGATTTTTATTGAAAGAAGCTTTTAGAGATTGTAGGTGGACGACCATATTTGGGCTCATGTTCATTTTTTCACTTTGGCTGAATTCATTATGACATTTTAAAATCCGCTGTGGAAAAATTTGTTGCTCCAGCCTTGTACAGAATCCTAAACCCTTGTTTTGTCTTTTTCAGGTGAGGCTGAGTATGGATTGGAGAGGCTCCATCAGTGTGCCGAGAAGGAACTAAATCCTTTTCTGGACGAGGAGGGACATGATCCCTTACCGTCACTAAGAGATTTTAATGAGTTCCGCACTAAGCTAGCTGGCCTCACAACGTAAGCCCATGTAAATTGCAGTTGTTGACATTTTCCTGTTAAGTCCTAAAGGCAATCCCTCTTGCAGTGTGACCAAAAACTACTTTGAAAACCTTATGCGTGCTTTGGAGAATGGTCTATCAGATGTAGATGCCCATGATGGCAGCAGTAGATCTGCCAGCTCAAAAAACCTTGGTGGTGGAAGCAAGGGGGCCCGTGGTGGGAGAGGCCGAGCAGCGAGCTCCAAACAGGGTGGTAGTTCTAGTTCTGTACGTGCTGCTTTGGATACATCAAACTATTGGTCTTGTGAACACTGTACCTACGCTAATGCCAAAAATGCAACCGCGTGCGAGATGTGCCACCATGAGAGGTAGGCAAGCCTCGTCTGTCTTCAGCCCTCAACATGACCAGTACTGTAAATGGGATATGCGCCCCAGCGATCTTAAAACTACCTGTGGTACCTAGTTTGGCCCGTTTTCATGGGGAAAGACATTGACAAGTTTGGAGCTGGGAAGCTAGGTGAGGAATGTTGGGGAGGGTGTTCGTGAATGTGGGTGGGAAGTGTCCTAACCGGAGGCTGTTCTACTAACAGGTGTATACGACTTTCACTAATCAATTTCTCATGCATATATTGTTGTAAAGATAAACTGCGGTCAGCTGTTTATTTGAATGGGAAAAAAAAAACCAGTAGAGGGAAAGCGGCTCTTTTGATGCTCCTTGTGAGTAAAATGGCCTCCGTAGTTTCTGTTCGACACAAGTTGCTAGCTTTTGAGACTGCACTCCTGCTGTGTTAGAGGATTCATGGAGTTGCCCACATCTAAGTTCGATGAGCTCAAAATGAGACAAACCCAAGCTAACTCAACTTGTTCTAGGACTTAGTGCTTGCTTGCAACTGTCTCTAAGTGCAAAACCTTAAAAAAAATTAAATGTAAATTCCATGGTGTTTTCTCTTGTAAGTAATGAGATTGGGGTCTTGACACGGAGAGCCAACTATATATAGAGACAAAGAAAGGTAATAAAACCTTATAGGATGCCAAGTGTAACATATAAATACGATATACATAAGAAAACTTTCATGTAAATTCCATGGTTTTTTCTGTAGTAAGTAAAGAGATTGGGTTGTTGACAAGGAGGGACAGCCAGATACAAAGAAAGTAAAAATAACAATACAGGATGCCTTGTACCTTGGAATGTTCGATATACATTTGAGGAGACCATCTCTACAAGATTTAACTACAATTAAAATAACTAGCAATAACTAAAATATTTAAATTTAAATTTTATCAATGCATGGATTGTTGGCCCTAAATTTAGGTCAGCCCAGATTTTGTGAGCGCATGAGCCCTGATTGAAGATCGTGATTCTCACACTTTTTTAAATATAATAAAGTGGAAAAAAGTATATATATAGTTTGGGTTACATCGAAGCGATCCAAGAAAATTTTCATGGGATCACACCCAATCTGGACCGTCCGATCATAAGGACGGTCTAGATCTTCCCATCTTAAAAAAAAAAAAAAATCTTCCTCCCCACCGTTGTCGTCGGCCGTCGCTCGCCGCTGCTCGATCGCCCCTTCTGCCGCTGCCGCCTCCTCACCGACCTCGTCCATGCCAGCTGCCCCTCTCCCCGCCTGCCACTCCTCACCATAGCCGCCCACCCGCCCGTGCCGCCGCGCCCTCTCGAGACCCCGACCACGCCGCGCGCCCCCTCATGACCTCCCCTGGAAATGACTGATCAGATTCCGAAGGTGCTGATAGGCAGATTAGGATCTTTGAGTTCGGCTTAGGCTTTGAACTGGTTTGACCTCAAATCAAATAAAAGAAAATTCGAGCTTTATTTAGCTAAATTTTTTTAATAGTTTATAATAAAATAAAATTTAAAGGATTAAGTAGTTTAATTTCGTATGGATTATACTCTAGATAGTTTGATCGTGCACGAAACTATTATAGTATTATGTAAAATTATCATTAAAACATGATTTTAATTATTAATTTTTAGAATTTATGTAAATATCTAAATAAAAAACATATAAAATAGATTAGTCACTGTACAAAATCTAGTTTCCATCAAAGTCGAGCCAAATACAGTTGTGCTCGTATTACGTGATTTCAGTTTGAACCAAATCAAGTTAAACATAAAGCGAACTTGAGCTATTAGTACCACTAGTTTGGAATACTATGGAAGATTTCACTATCGATAAAAAACTATAAAGGGGAAAATAATTACAAAAAAAAACAAAAGAAGAAGAGGAAGGGTGTCTTGATTTTAAAGGGTGACATCTAAATAATGTGAAACTCTAAACTGAGCGTATGAATCTATGTAAAATATTTTGAAATGGATTTAGAGTTGACTTGGGCAATAATATTACTCTATAATTAAAAAGTCAAAAACAATAATAATATACATAGCATCACTCTAAGTTTTTTCTCGGTGAGAATATGAAGTATAAAAGTAAAAAAATTTGTATAAAAAAACAATAATAATAATAATAATAATAATAATAATAATAATTTCAAAATGATTATTTCCAAAATTATCAAATTTAAATATTTACTCAATATAGTATGAATTCTCCGTCAATTATTGGGAAAAAATTATTTAAATATTCGTTTATTTATTTACTATATATATTATTTGCTCATTATCTTTATTAAAATGTTAACCATGATAAAAATTTTAATATTTAAAAAAAATTAATTTTGAAGTCGCCAATTGTGCCATGTCAACAATGTGGATTGGGCCTACAAGGAGGGGTTGACTGTTGAGCCCCATCAAAATCAGTACACTTTGCTCCCTACCCCCGACAATGGCGGCGATCGGCCACCCATCTCCCCCAAACCCTCCCCGACCACGCCCCTCCACCCTGCCCACATTGCGCCGCTCGTTGCCGGCGACGCCGCGCTGCGCGCGCATGGCGCTTTCCTCCTCTCCAACTCTCCGTCACAAGTCGTTGGAGCCGTCCACTTTCGATGTAGTCGTCGTCGGGGCGGGGATTATCGGCCTCACGATTGCACGGCAGCTCCTTCTCCATTCGAACCTCTCGGTCGCCGTCGTTGATGCCCGGGTTCCTTGCTCCGGCGCTACCGGCGCCGGTTGGTGATCATTCCGTTTTTTTTTTTTATTTCAATTTTGTTTGTTGGTTTGTGCTTTTTTAATGGCTAGTGCTATTTGACTGTTTCATGATATGTTCAATGTTGTGGTTATGATTGCAGTGCTTACCTTCGACTAAATCTGCCAAAGTAAAGCTTTCTATTGTGATTTTTTGATCGTTTTGTGGTTAATGAATGCGCTAGTCATGATATACTACTTTTACAATGGAAGGTGAGATGGGATCGGCGTACTCTGCAAACCAAATTTGTACTCACTGTGAATGTGGGCTGCGAATAATCTCGTTTTTTAATTTTTTATTTTCCAATTGTGTTTGTTTGTTTACTTGTGGCTTTTTTATGCTATTTTACTGTTTGATGCTATGTTCAATGTTTTGGTTTATGATTTTAGTGCGTATCTTAGCAAAATCTGCCGAAATGGGCTTCCTATTATGATTTTTGCTTGATTTGTGAACTAATGAATGTATAATCGTGGTATTACTTTTAAAATGGATGGGGAGATGGCGTATGTGCGCTCTGCATAGGGCATACCAATTTTGTACTAACCATGAATGTGCATTGTGATTTATACTGTAGTTGATATGCAACACTGTGATTGCCTCTGTTATTGGTCTGATTTTCCTATGAGTAAAAATTAGTTGTAAGGTCTTCTAGCTAAATTAGCTGTAAGACCCAATTAACTCTAAGGAAATTACCCCTCATTAAATATCCATGATGGCAATTTTGAATAGATCCTGTCACCAATGCTTATTTAGATATCGATTGGGTCTTACAACTAATTTGGCTTAAGGCCCTACAGCAGATAATTATTCTTTTCTTATTTTCTATTTCTGCGTTGGATTTTGAAGGGCAGGGTTATATATGGATGGCACATAAAACGCCTGGAAGCGATGTATGGGATCTTGCTCTGAGGAGCAAGCATCTATGGGAAGGTTTGGTTCATGATTTGGAGCAAGCTGGATCGGATCCTTTGTGTGTTTTAGGTTGGAAGAGGACAGGTATAAATTATAATCTGGGTACCACTGGATGTGTGTAAAATTCCTGTATTTATGAAAATTGTACGACTCCTTCTCATTTTAAGGAACCAGAAGACTAATGCTTCTATTTTGCGTATAGAAATTTATCCTGTAGTTAAAGGGCTAAACTATAAGGCCAGAGATATATTTTCTCCAACCAAATTGCCGGCATATATTACCAGTGTACATTTTTATCAGTCATTGTTAAAAATTGATATTTCATGTTTATCCTTGAAATATAGCAACTATTATAAAATGTACTACCTTGGATGCATGTTATGGTAACTTATAAACATTAAAAGTCATGTGGTGCAATTTCTATCAATAGGAAGCTTGTTAATTGGTGCTACTGCAAAAGAGGCCTTGCTTCTCCAAGGAAGAGTCAAACTTTTGTCTGAAGCCGGTCTAAGAGCTGAGTTTTTGTCTAGTTCTGACATGCACATAAAAGAACCTGCCCTGAAAGTTAGTGAGGAATCTGGTGGGGCTTTTTTCCCTGATGATTGCCAGTTGGATGCGCATAGAACAGTTTCCTTCATTGAAAAGGTAGGTTTATACTTCTCTTTTATGCAGAAATGAGTTGTGTAGTGTGTTTTCTAAATTCTGTTATCAATTATGTGTAGGTTAACAGATCATTTTGCTCACGTGGCAGATATGAGGAATTTTTTAATGACCCAGTAGTTGAATTAAAAAGGTATTGTCTTTACCTGTTAATATTAATTTAGTATTCAAAGAAAAAGATGGAGTGTCATAATTTTCTTTTTCCCTGTAACTTTTTACTGTAACTTCGTTTTGTAGGAGTTGCCAAAATGGAGACATTGAAGCAATATGTACATCCAGACACATTTTATACAGCAAAAAGGCTATCGTAATTGCAGCTGGTGCTTGGAGTGGTCATGTAATGAAACTGTTAATTACAGAGAATGACAATGTTGTGGATATTCCTGTACAACCTCGAAAGGTATGGGATCTAAGTCTATCACATATTATATTTCCTACTTGCTTGTGCAGTAAGATTTCATTTGGTTTGGTCTTTACTTAGTGCAAGTCTAGTTTTTGTCATTGAATGGTAGACTGTTTAGGAAACAATAGAGTAATTGTTTTGTACTGAGGTTTTCTAGGCACTATAGTTTCTTGAATATATTGGCCAGCTTAGCTCATTTACAATTGTCATTTCCATCTGAGAAGGCTATTTACTTGTAGCCTTCTTTCTCAAATAGACTATTAGAAGGTGGGTTCTTTATTCTCAATAACAGCTCTAGCTTCTTTCTTTGTTATTTTGGTTTTTCCTTCTCTGGAACAGGGCCATCTACTTGTTATAGAGAATTTCCTGTCTATTCAGCTGAACCATGGGTTGATGGAGGCAGGATATATGGATCATCAAATTGCTAGTTCTCAAGGATTGGCATCAGTTATGGAATCTTGTAATCAGAAAGAGCAGTTGACATCAATATCCATGACAGCCACTATAGATGCAATGGGTCAACTTGTCCTTGGTAGTTACCTTATGTTGTCATGTAATGCCATTTTACAGTGACGATTCTTTGTCATTTTGTTCTTTTATTGGCTACAGTGAGAATTGTTTCTTATTTATCAAATAAATGACTGTAAGTTGGATAATGATCCCTGTTGAAAATCAATTTGTCCTATGTCATATAATATTACTTCATTTTTCCAATAAAAGGCAAAAATGGGTTTTAATTGTTCTACTGCATATGCTTGTGTGCAAAATTTGACCAATGCAGTGCTAGTTTCATGTCCGCTGGCATTTTTGTTTATTTATTTGCTCAATTTAGTCTATGCATTTGGAAGATAAGGAAGCTATCATTGCTTTTCTGCATGAATTTTACTAAACGATTTAGTTGATTTATTATTACTGTAGTTCTACTTCCAATTTTTTTGTACATTTGATGTTGGTCTAGAGGTTGCATCACTGGCGTATTAATTTATGGTCCCATTTTTTTGATCCATAATATGTACCGGGGGACAAGAGTTTCCTATTCATATTCATTGTGATTTAGGATTAGGTGTTACTTATTGTTGACTGATGTCTTCTAGGAAGCAGCCGGCAGTTCTGTGGATTTAGTACGGACTTAGAGGAGTCTGTTATTAGTCATATATGGGAGAGAGCAGGCTGCTTTTTCCCTTCTTTGAAAAGGTTTTCAATTAAAGATTTATGTTCAAGCAGAAAAGTGAGGATTGGACTTCGTCCATATAGTGAGTATACTCTTCCTTTTTATTTATGTAAGTGCTCTCATCTTTTATGGCGCAACTTCATTACTCTTGAGCATAAACCTGGCATATAATGCTAAACCGATATTTCATGCATTTGCTACCCCCACTTTTCATTTGTCAATTTCAGTGTTTCTTTAGACTTAATAACTATCATGTAACGTCTTGTAGTGCCTGATGGAAAGCCAGTTATTGGACCAGTCCAAAGCTTGCCCAAAGTTTTTCTTGCAGCTGGACATGAAGGAAGTGGACTTAGCATGGTATGCACTTTCACACTTTGCTAAAAATGGTTGCAGTGATTGTTAAGTTCTCTCACATCCTTCATCGGCATGTGCCTACTCAATATTTTATCTCTTTGATTATTTTCATTCTTGGGGCATGATACGTTAAACTATTGAAATAAGTGTGTTACCTATGTATATTGGAAAAAATTGTTTCCAGCTGATGTTCGGTGGAGAAAGGAGTAACCGGAATATTTTGAAGAGGACTACTCTTTAATCCTCCAGTCCAAAGATGGTGCTGTTGAACAACTTCTATTTTTAGATTTTTGTATTTCATTTTTTTGCTGCATACCATACGAAGTAGTGGTGTTACTATTTAAGCTGTATTCTTTTATCAATATTTAACTATTTTCTTAACACTATGACTTTTATTGTATGTTATTCAATGAATTTGCTAAATTACAGGCTCTAGGCACTGCAGAAATGATTGCTGATATGGTTTTAGGAAGAAGTTTAAAAGTGAATTTTGAAGTTTTCTCTCCCGATGGCAGGTTTAACAGGTAGATATTATTCTATTACTGCATTTTAAATTTGTTGACAATGTATTTTCCTATTTTCAAATCTTTCCTTCATTTTACTAACATTTAAGGATGCCCCACCCTAACACATTACCGATGAAAGTTCTAGATGGGCTGCTATTTGAGCGAGCCAATTTGTAAGCATTTGACATTCGGCTCGATTCAACTCCACTTGAAACTCGTCATTTAAATGCTCGAGCTCGAACTCAATTCAAACTTGAATTACACAAGTCGAGTTTGAGTAAGGAAGTGTTTGAATCGACTTAACTCGATTCGATTACAAGTTCAAGCGATCCTTGAGTTTTCCGAGTTGAGCTCAAGCACATGCTTAGCTCAACTCACCCCACTCATTTAGCACCTTTACTGCCGGTCTCAACTTTCTACTTAAGGCGCCGGAAAATACTTAATTTTGTTTATTTATTTCGGAATCTAGTCTATGAGCTCACTGTATGTTTCTGATCTGTGGTTTTTCAGGTAGGAAAGTGATTTTTTTTGCATTTGCTACCATTCAAAGGAAATTTTTGAAGATGATGGCTTACCTTCTCCAATATCATGTTTCCATCGAGAGTAGCTGACTTCAATTTCAGTAAAAACGAAGAAAATGGAGTTTGAAATAAAAGTTGATGTTTCTGTACAATATTGTTGTCTGTTATAACTGCCTGTCTTCAAGTCATACTCTTGTGGCATGTTCTATAAAATTTTGATACCATGGAACTGCTTGACTGCTTTGCCACTGAAAAAAATGGTTGATATGATATTTTGAAGGTAACTAATTGTTGAATATGGATTTTACTGTCTTTTATAATATTTCATGATAACACTATTAAACTAGTGATGCTACAACTTAGAATGTTTAGTTTTTGTTCCAAAATGCAAATATGTGACGATAAAGCACAAACACCGAATGCTGATAAAGCACAAACACCGGATGCTGATATCAAAGGTTTTTCTTCTTTTCATGTGGAGAAAAAATGTGATAAAGGGGAAAGGAGGAAAATTATATGGATTGAAGAAAGGTAAATAACTTGTTGAAATTTACTTATGATCGTTAATAGTAATTTTACTAAGTTCTTAATTGATGACATCTTTCTTTTATTCTCTTTATTTGTGATTAATATCAATTGTGTTGAAATTATAATAAATTAGTATTGAATGAGTTTATTTTCCTGTAAATATTTTTTATATCAAGCTGTGATATAGTGAATTTAATCCGGCTATTTGCCCCAATATTTAGGGTTTTTAGTGTAAAATTGGTGTTGTTTCTTATTTATATTAAATTTAGTTAAATTGGTGGTTATTTTTCATCAATTATATATTAAAATGAAGATTTAGGTGTTTAGTTAATTCCAATGAGTGTTATCAGAGCCGGGTTGTTTGGTTGTAATTAATTTTGGGTCATGGATATTTTCTGCATGTTAGGTGTTCAACGAAATTTCTAAGAGTCTAGTTGGTGTGTTTGTGATTTATATTTTAATAAAATGGCTAATGAGAAGCATATTAAGATGATATCTCTTATGGGGCCGAGTAACTGATATTATTGAAAAAGGAAAATAATTAATCTTTTATATTCTAAGGATTTATATGAACCTATCGCTAGTCAGAAACTGAAAAAAGTGGTTGATAAAGACACGAATAAGTTGGATAGGAAAACTATGACTTGTTTGAGACAATGAGTAGATGACGTTATGTATCATTACGTTTCTGAATTGATATCCTCAAAAGCTATATGGGATAAACTATAAGAAGTTTATGAAAGAATATTGCTGGCAGTATTTATTTCATAAGCTTCTTAGACTTTGTCCCATGTAGTTTTTGAAGATGTCAATTTAGAAACATAATGATACACAACTTTATCTACCAATTGTCTCAAACAGGTCATTGCCTTATTATCCAACTTATTCCTGTTTTTATCAATCACCTCTACCGTTTCATACAAATCTTTAGAATATAAATAATCAATCATTTTTCACTTTCAATAGTGTTAGTTATTCGGCCCCTTACGAGGTATCATTTTAACATATTTCTCATCAGTTATCTTGTTGAAATATAAATCACAAACTCACTAATTAGGCTCTTAGAAATTTCATCAAACATCTAGCGGACAAAAAATATCTACAACTCAAAATTAGCTAGAACCAAGCAACCGAGCTCTGATACCACTTATTGGGATTAACCAAACTCCTAAATTTCCATTTCAACACATAATTAATGAGAAGTACTAACCAATTTAACACAAATAAAAGACAACACCAATTTTACGTAGGGAAAAACCACAGCATAGACGACCAAATCAAATTCACTATATCATAATTTGATATAAAAAATATTAACGAGAGAACAAACTCCATTAATACCAATTTATTATAATTTTAACATAATTAATATTAATCACAAATAAAAAAATAAAGGAAAAATATTATCGATTAAGAACTTAACGAAATTATTATTGACAAAAGTAAGCGAATCTCAACAAGATCTTCATATTTATTCAAGCCACATAATTTTTCTTTTATCCCCTCGTTGCCTTTTTTCTCCACACAGTAAGAAAAAAAAATGTGCCTTTTCTTTTGTTCACTCTACCTACAATGTAAAATGCATTTTTTAAAAAAATATTTTTTGCCAAAGTAAGATTATCATTTTATGTATTTATGAGGGAGGGACAACCCATGATTTGGTTAATCCCAATAGTTTTTGCTTCTCATTCTGAATCAAAGAACTAATGTTAGCTATAAGTCATGCGGCCTACAAACATAGCTCACGTACTGGAATTGAGATGAATCAGAGCAAGTAGAAGCATGTAGATGAGACGGGCAAATGCATAGGACCATACCGATTGAGTGGGGAATCATTCGCTCTAATTATTAGGCCCGAGCATTAGGTGGTCGATTTGGTCCAAACCGATTGAACCGTATTTCCGAGCTCTGTGCCCAATTTCCAAATTGAGCTGAACCCAAAGTTTTTACAAAATCAAATCGGACCGAACAGAAATATTTAGTTTGATTTGTTCAAAACCAAAATTTTTAAACTTATATTAAAATTAATTATTATTCTCATTATAAGTTAAATTAAAACATGATTTAACCATCATAATCATATTCACAAGTATTCTATACATAGATATTGTATTAAATATCTTAAATAAATTACAAATATATTAAAAAAATCAATAATAACCCATATAAAACATGAATATTAATTTTTTTTTTAGTTTTTCGTTTTGTTTCATTACAGTTTGGCTCCAAAGCCATTCTTTACACATTTAGGAATTTTATCCAAAGTGGAAATCGAACCGAATCGAACTTTCTCCAAAACCGAAACAAAGAGATGGTTTGTCGGTTTGAGCCGAACTTTGCACAGCCCTACCAATATATGACGTAAAGTTCCAGTGAGAAGTGCATTTTTCTTCTCTTAGAAAAAATTGGTTAAATGAGATTTTCTCTCGTAGGAGATTGCCTCTTTTATATACTTACACGCATATACGAATATACGATTGGCCTTGCCACTGATGTATTTCAGTAGACTGCAAAGTTTTTGAAATCTACTACGTTGTTCTTGTTGTCTTCGTATATGCTGTTAGATCTTCCAGGAGTTGGTTTACGTAGATTGTAGTCATGTTGATGAGACTTGGATTGATCCAATGTGTCCAGAATTTCAGATTGAAATCAGATCAGCAATTACAGATTGAATAATCTAGAAAGAAAGGAGATGAACGTGGAAGATGAGAATGGTAACGAATTGGAGAAGGAACAAGACGAAGGCTGGAGTAGAGAGCAAGGCAAAGTTGGGAATTCAATTCATTGCCATTTGCAAAAGAGAGCTCTCCTTTTATATTTTTTCTGTACACACAAATTCAAAAAGAAAATAAAATATTCTTGTTGTTTTTTAATATTTAAATTTAAGGGTCTCATTTGTAGTAACTAACTAACTAACTAAAATATGATATTCTATTTTTCCAACTGCTGTGCACTGCAAGGTTGTATCAGTACTTCCCCCTTAATTTGTTCGTTGTCCCCACGGAACAATCAAAACCAGGGTGATGTTTCCGCAGATCTTCAATGAATTCCCAAGTAACCTCCAATGTTGATAAGTATTGCTACGAAATCAATCCCTGACGTTCGTGGTGCTTAGTCTTGTAGGCTAAATCTTTTTTGGAATAGGTGAACTCTGGTATAGTGGCAGTTCCTGCTCAAGCACATATTTTGTTTGGCACTTCTCACTCAACAAGGAAATGTGAAAAACATCATGTATCCTGGAGTCAGGTGGCAACTGCAGTCTATTAGCTACTTTCCCAATATTTTCCATGGTTTTAAAACGACCATAGAAGCGAGTTGTGAAAGCTTTGTATGTTTCTGCAACGACAAAGAAGTATATCTGAAAGGATGGAGTTTTATATAAGCCAATCTTCTGATTTAAACTCTTTTTCAAGTCGATGTTTGTCAGCTTGTAACTTCAGGGCTTCTGTTATATTGATCTTGAGGTTCCTCAGAATTTCATCACAAGATTTAAGCTCTTGCTCAACTTTTGGATTTTCTGCTGTTCCCAAAACACGAGTTAAAATTGTGGAAGGTCTACCAAATACTGCCTCATATGGAGTCATTTTAATGGCACTGTGATAGCTAGTATTGTAACAATACTCTACCCAGGCAAGGCATTTAACTCATTC
The DNA here is from genome assembly GCA_032619315.1 of Piper longum. Classification (NCBI taxonomy): domain Eukaryota; kingdom Viridiplantae; phylum Streptophyta; class Magnoliopsida; order Piperales; family Piperaceae; genus Piper; species Piper longum. The sequence goes on from JAVDBV010000185.1 coordinate 25,772, forward strand.
CTTTGGTCGAGCACTTGTGAAACACCTCAGGTACATCTCGACAGTACTATTAATCACTTCTGTTTGTCCATCACTCAGGATGATATGCACATGACAGATTAAATGAGATCCCTTGAAGTCTGAAAAATTGTTGCCAAAACGCACTCAAGAACACTGCATCTCTATCTCAAAAAATTGAATTGGGAAGCCCATGTTGCTTGAAAATATTTGCAAAGAAGGCCTGAGCAATAGATTCAACAGTATAAGGGTGATTGAATGGAATAAAATGACTGCACTTTGATTACACACTACTACTAAGATAATAGTTTTCCCTTGAGACAGTGGCAAACATGTTATAAAATCCATAGGACCATGGACATGTCTCCCCATATTCGATCAAGTATTGGCAGTGGTTGTAGCAACTCTGTACGGGCTATTGTTGAGGATTTGCGAGTTTGACATACTTCACAGGCCTTGACAAAGTCCTTGATATGAGATCGTATCCCTTTCCAGAAAACACAACAGGAATGCGATGGGGAGTCTTAAGAAAACGTTCATGAGTTCCTGTATGATACCCATAATTATAATTGCGATGAGAGTAGAGGTTGATGGCAAATATATCTCCCCCCTTGTAGAGAATGACTCCATTTCCAATTGTCCATTTCTCCAAATTAAGTCTGCCATCTGATACCTTTTGACAGATTTCTTACAGATCGACATCCTTTTTAACTTCCTCTTGAAAGGTTTCTAACCATTGTGGAATCAGTACAATAGTAGCATTTGCATTCTAATGTTTCTTGTACTCCATCATTGTCATGGCAAACAGACCAAATTACATTTATCTCCATTCTTTTATATAATGTATCTGCTACTGTGCTTTCAACTCCCTTCTTATCTATAGTGTAAAAGTTATATCCAATCAACTTAACTTAACTAGCCATTTATGTTGAGCCACAGTAGCAAGTTTCTATGCCCATAGGTACTTGAGACTTGAATGATCACTCTTCACAATTAAATGTCCGCCCAATAGATAATGACGCCACTTTTGCACGTGTAAGACTAAAGCCATCAACTCCGTTTCATAAGTGGATAGCAAAAGATGCCTTCCTTGCAATGCTTTACTGGAAAAGGCTATTGGACGTTTCTGTTGTAACAAAACAGCTCCTAATTCCTATTCCTGATCCAGAATCATCACGTTCTATTTCAAGTCTTTCCGACATCAGATAAAATGAGCACTCGGGCCTTTTTGATGGCTTCCTTCAAATTTGCAAATGCCAATGGAGCTGCCTGCGTCCACTCGAAATAATCATTTTAATAAGGCTGTAAGGGGAGCTGTTAGCTTGCCATATCATTGAATAAATTTACAGTAATAACCTGTCAATCCTAAAAATCTCCTCAAATCCTTGATTGTAACAGGTGTAGGCCAAGAAGTGATAGCAACTATTTTTTTAGGATCCATCTCCACTCCCTCTTTTGAGATTACATGTCCCAAGTAGCTGATTTGAGTCTGCCCAAAGTGACACTTTTCTCGTTTAACCACCAATTGGTGGCTTCACAATACCTCAAATACCCGCTCCAAATGATTTAAATGAGTTGTTCTCGACTTAAGCTTGGTATTTTATACCACTAATAAGTTTTTTATCATATTTATTTTGAATTTCTTTATATAAATATAACCAAATTATAAAATATAATTATATGATAATAAATTTAAATAAATTTATACATAATTATGTTAAAACTGAGATATCTTAATTATAAATTAAATTTTAGCATAAATTGTACAAAAAAAACTCCTCTAAATATAAATTAAGCTAACTTGAATTCGACTCAAACTCAAATTAAATTAAATACTTATTAACTTGAAATCAAATGAACCAAAATTAAGCTGACTAAAATTCACCCAAGTTAAGTAAGTACAAACCCGACTCGTTTAATATCAAATTAAACTTCGAATAGAGGTTTTTTCAAGTCTAAGTATCGAACCAAATCGAGTTTAATCAAATTTTAAATAGTCCATTGACACAAAAATATTAGGCAGCAAAAACGACTAAAATTAACTGTTAGCTTGACGTTAATTTGTTACTTACTCAATCGTGATATGTCAATTCCACTTGTTTTGCGGTAAAATTTCCATGAAAAACAAAAGGGCGACTGGACTAGGCAAGGAAGAGTAAGAGGACCACCTCCTTCCTCATCAGACTTCTATAACAAGCTTCTGTTGATCAGTTTCGGTTGAAAATAACCCCTAATCATATGCCAATTGGTGAATTAGATTAAGTACAGAAATTTTTCTATGCAAAATATACAGATAAGTTTAGTCACATTAAGGTATATCAAACAAATATTCGGTAATACCAGGAGCTGGGCATGATCAAAGAAATGGAAATAAGGGCTGCAAAACATTTGACAGGACATAATACATCTGAAAAATCTCACTCATTTTTTTTATCATCTCCGCCATATTGAGTTGAATTTCCATTCCAAAAGGAGTTCCGGTCTTTGAATGAACTGTCATCATTGTCATGTCGCAAAGTGTGTATGTTGCTCCCAGGCCCGGCTGATTTCCAGTTGTGACCAACCTTGTGGCTGGTGGGAGAGGAGCCAGGCGGAACGCTTGTTCCCGAAGAAGGGTTTTGAATAGTGGAATTTGGTCCTACACGAGGTAATTCATCATCTCCCAACACCAAGCAAATATCAAAGCAATATACAAGTAAACCAACATATCCTTCAAACCACATCAAGCAACAGAAAATTCTACATCCTCATAACTTTGTAAAAAATATATGAATGTTAGGGCTTACGATATTCCCAAACTCTTGAACTGATATCTGAATTTGACGGGCGTGCTTCACTGCCAAAGTAAGAAAAAGGGTTGGCAAAAGACAAAACTCTCTTGACAAATCCAATAATCCCTCCATTTGTAAAGGAATCAGCATCACCATTAAAATTTGGTCGCTCACTGGGTGCTGCACGTTGTTCATGCGATCTCACAGCAGAATTGTGTGGTACAACTATCAGTGAATCTCTTTTGACCAAACCAAGTTCTGTCAAGGATTTGCTCATATCTATAATAAAATTGCAGTTCAAACGCAAATGTTAGCTCATAGCAACCTTATTTGCATCGGAAGAGAATTAAAAAAAACCACACATTTAAAAACAAACCTTCTGAGTTGAATATTCTTCTAGGATATGGGGTAGCCAGATCAAACCGGCCAATGTTTCTGGTTAGGTTTTCATGAACATAACTTTTCACTGCTTCTAAAGTATCTGTTGTACAAAATATCCTTTGCAGGCTGGATCCACCAGGAAGACGAATATGAAGATGAATGTCTGTTGACGTTTCGACTTTTGTAGAACCATCTACCTCTTTGGATTCACTATATTGACTAACCTGTTCAATCTCATATAAAGATTTCTGACAGATACCTTGCCCAATCTTCCACTCTTGTGGACTTTCAGAGGAGCTATTTTTCTGATCAGTAAAAAGAGAATTATCGTGTGATTTGGAATTAGATCTCTCATCAATGGGAATTTCTCCAGACAGATTTTTGCTGTGCTCTGCACTCGACGTTCTAAGGACAGGCACATCTTCCACGGCATATGCAATAGTCAACGGTTGCTCACCGCTTTGTTCTATCTCAAGAGCATTCACAGAATTTGCACACAATTCTCCCTTAAGATTCACAGATTCCTGTTTGCATGCATGAACCATATTAGCTTGTATAAAATCAGAATATATAGTCCTATCATCAACAAAGAAGTAACCTACCTCATTCACAGCTTCAGCAACAGATGACCCTTCAATCACAGATTGAGAAGCTTCATCTGCTACGGATGATGATAGAGCAGAATTCCTCTGGTCAAATGCAGGTGCATCAGGAGAAGCAGAACTTGAATATTCTGGTTTCTTCAAAGCAAGTGCAGTGTGCAAGACAGCAGCAGCTGTATCCTGCAAAATGACACATGGGTCACTCTTCACCATACAGCAAAAACAATTCCAATAGAACGTGCAGGTTTACCTGCAGATGGAGCCTGGCCGAAACATCTTCAATAGCAGCCACAAGTTCGTCAGGTGGAACAAATCCTCCTAAGAATCCAATCAAATTAAGAAAAAAAAAGGAGCTGCAAGAACAATGTCAATACTATTTTTAAAACATTTCTTACCTTTTTGCCACATTAATGTTCCACCATTATATGAAACAGCTGTTATGCAAGGTACCCCTTTCTGTGGATCTGCTTTTGATTAAGGCTCATTCCAGTAATCATTTAAATGAAAACACAACCTAATATAATACATTAATTGTTGCTCCCCAACCTCAATTATTTACAATCTTGTAGACAAAATAGAAGAAATAATACAATAATTTGTTTCTTCTTCAACATCATGGCCATAATGGAGATATTAAGGAAATACAAGTACACTCTTCATTAACTACTGGTGGAATACTGTATGTACAAACTGCAGATCTGAGGTACAATTTTTCTATGAAAACGTTAAACACTAGCAGGAAAAAGTAATCACTCACTTTACTTGTATAGATATTTCTGCACAAAATTGGATAAATTCATCAAAAACCATTTCTAACAAAGGCTTCAGCTATGAAGGAAATACAATCCACAGTTACCTACCCCTGATAGAACCAGTAAACATTTTACATGGAACTATTGGTAGAAGATTCACACGCACAGTAGGAAGGCCTCTAACAATGAGCTTTTAACGCTTCACCTGGGCTTCAATACAATGTTACTCTCAAAAAAACTCCATTTGGAAGGGAAGAGATATATTTTAAGATCAATAAACATTAATACAGAAATAAAGCCATGTAGAAAGTTAGAAATTACATGTATTCTTGCATTTTGATCTTCACTGGATACGAAGAAAACAATTTATGAAGCACCATATAGGAAGTAATAAACTCTACATATTCCTGGTATCAATACAGGGTAAATTAATCTATCATAGGCAAAGGATACAAATCGATGAAAAGTTTTGTGCATTGATACTTCCTTCAATTAGATGAAGAAAGACACAATTTCTCGTGATGGATTCAGCAACCTGAATAAAGAACGTAAAACAATAACATAATTAATAAAAATTCATTTCCTTAAGCACTTGCCATAGGAAGAATATTTCTACCTTTTCATTGACCCATGTTAATTGCTCCATTTGCGCTGAGTTTTGATCATTTTCCCCTAACAAAAGAAATCTATGAATCATCAAAATATACAAGCTGAATGTCTCCATACCCTGAGATGGGAAACTAGCGCAAGCTGCATCATTGAAAATATACAATAAAATTACAGCAATAAAATATGACAAGAGTTTCCAGCAAACTGACCTGACATATAAACAAGGAAAAGCCTCTTCTTCCTCTGTGATTCAACAATTGCTTCAGGAATGGAACCTTTAAAAGTGAATGAAGATGTAGCACCTTCCATCTGTTCATAAAAAAAAAATTATAATCATCATACAAAAGTTTTATCGCAGCATCTCCAAAAAACTCGGACCATGTCAATATGTTTTACGACTTTCCATCAAGTTACAGATGTGATCAAGGCCAGAAAACATTCATGATGCCAACAACATCAGAAGGAAATAAGACAAGATTTTAATGATGTGTCAGGAAACATCCATGATGCTAACACTCCCAGAACTAAGACAAGATAAAAAATTTAACTTAAAAATCTGAACTTTGTGCAATCAGCAACATTAATTTCATAGTTCACTTCGAATTTCACCTTCGCAATTTCATGCCACCATGAACTACTTAATATATATATACATACATTAAAAAAAACTACAGTGGCAAAAAATACGCTTCTTTTTTTTTTAAAAAAAAGATAAAATCCCAATAATCACTGGGCGAAGAAGAAAACCCTAACTAAACAATCAAAATCCTACATCATTAGAATGCAGCAGCCTCGCCAACCCTGAAAAAGGAACAAAACTTCTCACATAAAAATAAGAACCCTTCAACAATTAACTATGGACCACCGCACACAACACAAAAGAACGCAAATCCAAAAAAAAAAAAAAACAAAAGGCCCCAGGAATAAAAAAAACCTTAATAATCAAGAACTCTATCTGCTCGCTCCATAGAATTGGATCTCCGATCAATGAATGGGCAAAAAAAAAAAACTCAATAAAGAACAAAAATTCGACAAGAAAAGTAGATGATTACTTCACAATCGAGCTCAAGATTGATCGAAGAAGAAGGACAGGTGGATGGAGAACAACCAAGAACAAGACGATTGTAGCGGCGCCGCCTTGTGAGCCGCCGGCGCCGGCGATTAGCGATTGATGTGGGCCGGGTGTGGAAGTTCACAAACAAGCGGCCCATTTCAGCCCATTATTACTTTTTTTGTAAGCCCATATGAGCCCACTTGGTTTTAGGCTGCCGAGTCCGGTTTTTGTTTTTAAATTAGTGTGCTCATGCTTGGTTTCCCATGTGATTATATTTTAACGGCCCAAGCCCGAGTGGCTTAAAAATTTATTACGAGCATTCGAACTTGGTTTGTGTTTGATTAATTAAATTCTGTGTCGAACCAAACTGGGCTCTTTGATAAGCCCAAGTTCAGATTTGTTGGTCGGCTTAGAGCAAATCTCGAGCATTGAAGGTTATTTTTGTAATTTTACAAATATAGCAGTTATACGGATGATGTAAATGACCGTGTCAGATTTGCTAGTTAACCTGGTACCATCAAATTCAAACATGTCTCTCGGCCACCGTCAGTAAGAAAATTAGTGTTTTTTATTTTAAAATTATGAGGACCACCATAGTATATAAGATATCAATGCATAAGGTATTAAGTAATAATCTGAGCTAAGTTAAACATTTTATCAAAGTTGAATGTAATGAACTCGAACTTTGAATGTTCAAGCTCAATTCATAGTTCATGGAACTAATTTATTTTAGGTCGACCCTAGAATAACAAGCATGAGTTCTGAGTCAAATATGTTTTTGCTTGTGAGCTAGTTTGGCTTGATCACATACCTAGGTTTCTAAAGCACTCTTTGATCAAGTTTAGTTATTAAACTCTTTATCTTCTCTAATATGCGTCAAGCCTATTGGGTATTAGAGTTGATTCGAACTCTAGTTGATCTCGAATGATATTAATTTGTACCATCTATGTTCCCCTTAAGCATATTTTCTCAAAATTTTGTTTTAAAATTATAACATGTCCAATTCAGATGCGCAACGTGCGAGCCCGCTAGGATCGTCAAAATAATGTGGAGCGTGATCCAAATAGAAATTTATGCGGCATTGATCGGGTTGGAAAAGTTGACTTGTTTCAGAAAAAAGTTTTGATCTTAAACTTTTTTTTTTGTCCCTAAATAGAGTTTAAAAAGAGAGAGATGTATATATAATTTGTTGTTTCTCTAATAATAACATCTTTTAGCCTCCCAATTGACTACTTATTCAATAATTAGTTAGCAAGTTAACGAGATTAAATGGGCTAAACGGGTGGTTAATGTAGGAGTTGGTAAATGACTAAATGACAGTGTCTAACTATGTCTGGATTGTTTGTGATTGAATTTAACGAATAAAATTTAAACAAATAAAAATAAATTAAGTATGAACATTTTTTGTCCGATCGAGCGATAGATAAAGTTATAAATTAATGATATTATAGATATTTTTAGATTTCACTACCAAATTACCATTAAAAATTATTAAATCTATCAACTATAAATTTTAAGCTTTTTCAAGAAATGTAATTTTTACTATTAAAATATTTTTCAAGAAATTTTAAAAAAAATTATGTTAATTAATGTGAGAGAAACTAAGAAAAATAAAATAGATAATGATTATATAAATAAAATATTAATATCTTTGAGCGAAAAATTAATATTTGTAACAAAAAAAATATTAAATAATATAATAAAAATGGGATGAAAATAAATTATAATCTTGATAAGTTATGACCTTATCCGATCATGACCAACTCAATCAAAAAATTTTGATTGTGCACGACCGGCATTTTATCGGAGATTAATTGGGCAGACTTTATCTGATGTCTGACCAACCGATGCCCGCTCCTAGACCTCACCAGTGACTACGATCATGTTTTAAAAAAAATATTATGGGAATAAAATGCTGCCCTTCCACTTCACCGAGATCTCTCGGAAGCTCATACATTTGATCTACAGTGGACCAACAATTTGAACATCAGATTGATCTGAATCACCAGGAAAGAACTACTATAAATATCCTTAGTATTATGAAGTATCCATAACATTAACTTTGAGCTAGAACAAACTTCCACGTTCAAATAAACGGGAAAAATAAATAAATTTACATGATTACATCATTTGGATAGACTGAGTGGTGCCCATATATGTTTAGGTATCTGGCCGTTACAAAGAATGCATATTGCAGAGGATCTATCTTCAATTTTCAATGTACACATCTTTAGCTCAAAGAATGATAATTTAACCGGAATTAAATTCCTCACCAATTTCAGCTGGGCTGTCTATATATCCGAAATGGCAAAATGTTGTTTATATGTACCAGCTATTTGTGACTCGCATTAGACAGAGTTGTCGACAAACAAGATCTTCTTAGTATGAAATGGACCTTTCTCGCTGTGTGAAATATGGCTGTGCCATTGCATTCGATCAGCAATTGCTTTTGCTCTTGTAACGATATCTACATGGTCGCGAATTACAACGGCTCCTTCTGGACGAAGGATTCGATACATTTCAAGGAGAATATCAAGCATATCACACCTACCACAAGAAAAGCAAAGAGCATATAAGAAATCAAACATGGATAACTGTAAAAGAAATAGATGAAAGAATTAATTTTGTCAAATAATGATTACCTCTCATCGTACATTTTGAGAATCCCATCAGCATGAATAAAATCATATGTGTGCGGATAAGTAGAGAAAGCCTCACTCCTGCAACGATGATCAGAACTATAAATATATAACATTAGATAATGACTTCAGAAAAGCAGCCGAGAAATATAAACATTTTTATATCAGATATTATTAACTCATTCTAGTTACAAGAATGTGTGCCAGTTGCAATCGTTATAGACTAAACAATAAATAATACCAGTCCATGTATGTGCCAATGAGGCCACGCTCATAGATAATCCCCAGTGTGTCGTTCTCTGTGGCTGTAGGGACTACATTCATAACCCACACTGGATATTTGGACATTGCAGCAGCAAAGCCTCCAAGTCCGGCATTCATGTCCATAACATTTCTGTATCTACCACTATTAAGCAAAGGCAAAACACGTGCATAGTGTGAGACTCTCCTACTCCAGAGGTTATTGTCATCTAGGAACATTTTGGATGTAATTCCTTTGACACTTCCACTTGATAGCCTCGGTGGCACAGCAGACAGTCTTTTGGGCCATTTTTCCAGAGCTCCAAGAGCAATCTCCTTGACTGAAGTCACTCTTGGAAGAGGAGTGATGCATGCCTCTAGCTTTCTGTACCTAATGTTTCACAATGTCTTATAAGACAGAAGCAACATTGGACTCTATTGGTTTAGCACTATTTATACCTTACTAATAAGAGATGATAGGATTGATGAATAAAAAGAGAGAAGAGAACCAACCAGCCAGCATCATGATCACTTGATTGGCAAAATGGAGGGGAATCCTTAAATATTGATTTCCTTTGACGGCAAAGGAGATGATTAGTGGGCTTTTGCCAAACCCCCATAGCACCTCTCTCTGCAATCTTTTTCCAACAGAGTCGACTGGCCGTATCCTCTAGTTCTGCTTGTTCTTGCTGTAATTCTTGGGCCTTCCTCTCCCATCCCTTGTAGCTGTTCTTCCAGCTGATGGGCGGTCCAGACAAAACCCAATAGCCACCAGGCCTTAGCACTCTGTCAATTTCACTTAAATACACCCCGTCTGAAGGTAAATATCTAATTAGTTGACTGAAAGGGGTACACATGCATATGATATGAATCCCATGACAAGTCAACATAATTTAATGGCTAATAAAAGCTTTGTTTGAAATAACAAACTTGTTTTTTCTGTCACTATCTTGATTGTTAATGCAAGGTGCCAATGATGGCAAAGAGTAAATGTAGGATTAATATACACTAAGGAAACTTCTAAGGTTCCAGTTATGTCCAATTTAGGCACTAAATAAGCTACAGTCTCCAAAAGCTATTTGAAAGACTGTCCAATGTACATGAGAGTTTAACCTGAAAGTATAAATTATTTTTTCTCTCATTAATTAACTCACTTGTCCTTTAGAGCAAGCTCACTTAACCTTATAGAGCTTACTAATGATTAAATGTTAAAATGTCAAAAAGTAGAAATGTTCCTCACAGTAAAACAAATGTTAAAAATGGCAGGCATTTAAATAAAAAAAGATGCGGGTGTAGAATCTAGAAGCCTGTACCATAACCAGCCCAATTAATGAGGCACCGTGAACAGTGAGCCATGTCGAAAGATCTTGCAGGAAATGGTAGCCTGTAGGTACTTAGTACTCCAAGCATTGCCGGCAAACCACGCTCTAAAGCAAATTGAACTTGAGCTTCGTGGACATCTCTCGGTGCTATAGACATGGTCAAGATATCATATTCCAATAAACTGGCACCAAAGCTTGCGACCTAAAAAGATAACATATTAGGGAAAAAAACATCATTAAAACCATGAAAAGGGCATAGATCCCAATGAAAAACATTAAGAAATCATTATAAAAAGAAACCGAGTAAATATATATCTTCTCAAGTCAATTCAGCACTGTCCAGGATCAGCGCTATGTAACCAGACTCGAAGCATATTTTTACATCTACGTCCCTTAACAATTTCATAATAGCACAGAAATTTAAGTTGTCAAGCCTAACTATTCCGGAGAATTACTTTGCTTTCACTATAAAATAGATGTCAAGATTGAGATGACAATTATCAAAGACCACATAACTGCCCTGAAGCAGACAAAGTTTCAAAACCATAGAATAGCTTCCTTACATATCATGGTTACCACTCATAAAGTTAGACTTATGAGGTAGTCGATAAAGAGATCATTGGATGCATGTCAAGCAGAGGCAATCTTGACTATGTAAATGTTTTCACCTCCTAGACTCGGTATTGCCAAGACGGAGCAGCATTTGGAGGCAATAACCCGTAGAATTTTACAAACGCATATACGTTTAACAAAACCTCAATAGACATATTTTCCGAACGCCAAATTCAATAGGATGAAGATCAGAAACAGACGCCGCTAAGAACATCACCAGAAACTCAAAAAGGGACATTCACTCAAGCCAAACCATTCAAACCAGAGCTAAAGACACCTCCCATAAAAACCAAGACTGAGACATATTATGCCACTCATCAATTGGGTGTTGTAGTTAAGAAACTGCAAAACTGTAATCAATCAAAACATGATAAGAACTGCAGAACTATAATTAATCTAAAAAACATGATAAGAATTAATGAAGAACTAAAGAAAAACGGCAGCAAAAACACGAAAGCTTTCATAGTTAAGGAGCTAAAACATGAAACAAGCCACCGAGAATCCGAAAAGCCACTCACCCCACAACCAGTATCGAGAGCCGTCCTCACCACCCCACCCTTGATAGGCACAACCCTGGCCATATCCTTGATGTAGTCGGCGGCCCCCTTGGGGAAGGAAGTCCCACCGCCCGGAAAAGCGAGCTGCTCGCCTTCCAACCTCACCCAGTTCTGGCCCTTCTTATCCTCCACCAGCCGCTTCGACGGCACGTTGGCGAACCAGGCCGCGTCCTTGCTCGCCGGCCACCGTAGCGGCGTCCGGTACCCGGCGGGCCTCGGCACCAGGCAGCGCACCTTCTCGGCCTCGCCGGGGCAGTGCCGCTCCCGGTGGAAGAATCGGCGGTTGGCGAACCGGCCCCCGCGGGCCGGGTCGTGGCAGGGGCAGTAGTCGGTGAAGTTGGCGGGGCAGGGGGGGAGGAGGTCGGCGCCGTCGGAGGGGAGGGAGATGGCGGCGGCGGCGGCGTGATGGGGGCGGAAGTCGAGCTGGTCAGCGGCGGCGGCGGCGAGGGCGGTGAGGTTGAAGGGGGAGCATGCCGCGGCGGGGGAGGAGGAAGGATCGGGGGTGAAGGGCTTGGTGGTCTGGTAGGAGCCGAGGTAGTATGAGAGTTGGAAGAGGAAGAGGACGAAGAGCGTCTTGGCCATGGCTTTCCAATAGGTGAAGCAAAACCGAAATGGGCTGCTCAATCTCCCCGCCATTTTTTTTTTTTTTTTTTTTTTTTGAGTTGGAGCTACTCCTTCTTGATCTTCAAACTACTTGGGAAGAAGATGCAGGTGGCGATGATGATGCATCCTCTTGATCATGTCTTTCTGATCTGTTGATTCTGACCAGAGTTTGCCGCTGCTTAAGCTCTGACAAGCTGGGCTGACTTCCCTCATTCCTATGTTTTCTCCCCGTTCAGACATGATAATAATTCGGTGAGAAAATCAATTTCGAAAAAAAATAGTTGTAAAAAAATTACAAAATTATTTTCACAAAAAAATGCCATTCACATTTTCTTATTAGATCTGTTGGGAACCTGTGGAATTAGTGAGAAGATAAGGAGAAAATAAAAAAAAAATTGATGTGTAACAAAAGGAAAAAAATATTATTTTTTCCCGTATGTTTAATTCTATATATATATATATAACATTTTTTTTCTCATTTTCTTTGTTTTCTTAATAAGAAAATAATTGTGAAGGGTTTTCCATTATAATAGAAAATAAATTATTTTTTTCTTATGTTTTGTTATCAATCAAATAAACAAAAATGTGAGGCCTAGTGTCGACCACAGTCGAGCGGAAGGGATTTTGTTCTCTTTACTTTTATCAAAGTTTTGAATATCATATCGACTAACATATTGGATTTATAGCTTTCTGTTAGATATATTTAGTTCAGTTGGGTAAATTTGGATTTAAATTTATGTATTTAAAGTATTTTATTAGACGTTAAAAGTATTTTGTACAATCAAACAGAATAAAATATTCAACAAAAAATTAAATTAAAAAATCAAACACAAATTAAGATAGTACAAATTTCTAAATTGTACACCATTAATTTGATGGAGATATGCTGATATCAAATTAAATTTGGTCAGCGCATTCAAAAGGCTGATGATGTTTCTTAAGTTTTTATTTTTTATTTTGCATATAATCATTTAGGATTTGAGTGAGTTGTTTTTACTACATACAACAGATAACTTACTTTAATTAATTTCTAACAGCAATTATAAAAAATCATCAGAATTATCAATTTCATTAGTACAAAAACATTATTAACCTATTTTAAAACTGTCCTTGACACTATGATCGGAGTTAGAGAGGGAGGCAGTTGGTTTGGCCATTGCTATCGCCTAGACTAATAACAATGAGCAATGACTAAACACTCATAAATGCAAGATGTGCAAGTTTAAGCCGTGTGCACGCATTTTTCTTTCCTTCTCAGGGAATAGGAACAGGTTTTTGGCCAGCTAAGAAGGCATTTTCTCAACTCTCAATTAAAACCTTAAATCTGAAAAAAATAGTAAAACCTTAAATCGATATATCTATTTATTTCAGTTGCAAACATAGTTTTTAATGTTGGATTATATCTGCATGAGCCAATTTAAGCCTTTGTACAATTTTAATTTGTATCCGATTTTTTAATCTAAAATTTGATTAAAACATAGTTTTTACTAAAAACAAAACTATTATAATCAGTATTTTATTAAACATTGATTATAGTTTTCGCAATATTTAATAAAATATTTTTTGAGTAATAAAATATTTATATTATTCATAATTTTGAAAATATTGAACTGAATATATTCCATTTTTTTCCAGGCAAATATGCTCCATATTAGCCATATATAAGTACGATAATTGATACTTTTACTGCACTTAAAACTTTGTTTGTTACAAGCTACACTGTAAAAAATGGAGTTCGTTCTCAGATGTCTTCTGCATGTTATGAGTCCCATAAAGAGGGAGAGTAATGTAAAAAAAAAAGTTCCATAAAAGAATATGTATTTTAGCTTGTCATGCATGGGCTTGAAATAGTGGTAATGGGCGTCGACGGATTCGCCCCAAGTCCCGGCGACGCGTTGAGCCCTCCTATCCTCCCTCGGATAATATGGAGATCTCCGACCTATATTTGAGTCACAGCTGTGTTCGTTCTTAAAAAGTTCTCGTACTGCTGCTACATATGTTCACGAGTTTCACGGGGTCGTACATTGTGACAGGTTGGTTGGCCGGGGATCGACTTTCCATACAGTTCAATGATCAAGTTTGTTTTTGTTGACAACACATCAGTTCAATCATCAATAATCAAGGTAGAAAAACTCAATTCATAACAGCATCAAAGCTTGCTCGACCCACGTCAACGCAGCTCTCCCTCCGATGGGGTCGACAATGGTTACACATCTCGCCCTCTCCTCCCTTTCCGGCCCAGTCTATACATGACACTGTTATTTGGATAATGTATCTGAAATAAGCTAACTGTGCATTTCGATTTGTTTTGGTCGATTAATGGTGAGTATGCAGGGCGACGGCGTGAAGTTGGGGCTCTGGGGTGGGCACGGCGGCAGAGCTTGGGAGTGGAAGGTAACCATAGAAAAGATCCTTGTCGATTCGCTGACCTTTAGCTATGTCAGAGGCTTTCGGTGGCGACGGTGGCAATTCAACTGAGGTTCTCTACACATAACCTTACTTGGTTGGGCAATGGTTTGATGGCAATGTTGGTGCAGGTATCAATTAAGAGGCCGAGTGAATATCTTGTGACGATCAGGGGGACGGCGGGGCCATATCGTCGACACCCAGACCAATTGATCACTTCAATCACTTTTGTGACCAACAAGTGCAGCTATGGTCCATACGGCAAGGAATGTGGTAACCCGTTCTCCCTTCCCATCACGGTGGGAAAGATTGGAGGCTTCTTTGGACGATGTGGGTCATTTCTTGATGCCATTGGATGTGCCGGTCTCGCTGTGTATCCTCCACATCTTGTGCCCCAACACAGTTTGAGACGGTACTCCCGTATTTTACTCTATGATCATATTGTCGAGGATACGATGGATGGAAAGAATATATATTAAAAATAATTGATAAAAAAATAAAATCTAATAAAATAGAAAGAGGATGATTAAAAGGTTTTTCCCTTCTTTTTTTTATTTTATTATTACTCTCCAAAAAGTACTCTCTATTAAGATATATAAAAAAATAGGTTTAACAGATAAGTATCCTTTAAGTTCATAGTTATTACATCATATGTTATAAGCTCAATAAATTACAAATTACAATACTTTCCAACACCCCATTTTAATTTGTAATTTTCATTATCTTTTTAAAAAATTTAAACTTATCTTAAGTAAGAGTTTTTGTAAACACATCAGTTATCTGTTTCTTAGTGTTGATAAACGTTAACTTAATTTCTCTTTTTTTTATTTATGAAATTTCTAATAAAGTGATGTCTCAACTCATTATGTTTCGACCTAGCATGAAAAATATAATTTTTGCTTGTAGCAATAACAGACATGTTATGACAAAACATTGTAGTTGGTCCATCTTATTCACACAAAAAATCTTTGAGAATTTCTTTAGCCAAATGGCTTCACACACCGCACTTGTGATAAAAACATATTCGGCTTCACATGAAAATAATATAATTGTCTTTTGCTTTTTAGAAGACCATAATATAACTTTGCTTTCCAAGCTAAAAACATATCTCGATGTGCTCTTCCTATCATCTTGGCAACCGGCCTAATCACTATTCGAATATCCAATCAACTTAGCTTCATTCTCAACTTCATACTTCATACCAAAATTCTTCGTTCCTTTTATATATTTCAAAATTTTCATAGCAGCCATCAAATGAATTTTGTTTGGCTTGTTCATGTACCTTGAAACTACACTAACAGGTCTAGTGTTTGTGAGATAAATAAAAGATCCAACCAAACTTCTATACATTTGCCCATTGGTCAATTCATCATTATCTTCTCTTTTAATTTCTCATTCATTCCCATCAGTGTAGACATAGGCTTGCAATTGAACATGCTAATTATTTTTAACAAATCATCCACATACTTTTCTCAAGTAAATATCTCACATTCTTTTTGTTTCACTTGAATGCTAAAAAAATATCTTATAAGTCTCAAATCACTCATCTCATGTTCATTCATTTTGGTATTTTTGAAATCAATCAATATTTTATCACAATTACTAGCATATATCAAATTATAAACATATAAACAAAGAATGAGAAAGTTGTTACATTCTTTCTTCATATAGAGTAAGGGCTCACTTGAACTTCTATGAAATTCATTCATCTTCAAGTAATTATTAATTTTACTATTTCATGTTATATGTTCTTGTTATAGGCTATATAGAGCTTTCTTCAATCTGTACACGTTGTCTTCTTGCCCTTCAATCATATATCCTTGAGGTTGCTTTACATGCACCTCTTCTTCCAACTCACCATTCAAAAAAACCGATTTCACATCAAGTTGATATACTTGTAGTCTCAATTGAGTTGCAATTACTAACATTGTTTTTATTCTTTCCATCCTTACAACCGCTACAAATGTTTTATTAAAGTCAATCCCATGTTGTTGAGAGTATCCTTTTACACCCAATTTTGCCTTATGCTTTTGAATTAAACCATATTCACTAAACTTTGTCATGTACACCTATTTCAAACCAATCAGATCTTTATCTTTTAGTTTTTCAACAATCTGCCATGTTTGATTCTTCTCAATCATCTTCATTTTTCCATCCATAGCGTGTGCTTGTTCTTTGTGTTTTATAGCTTCATCAAAGTATTGAGGCTCAAATGTAAAAAAAACAATATTAGATTCTATGATTTCTTTTAAAGACTGCACCCTTCTCGAAGGAGAATTTATATCAATGTCATCCGGCCTTACTTGTCACTCTCTTTATTATTTGTTAATAGGTGGTGATGAGTAAGATGAACTTGTATATCTCTATGTTCTTCAACAACTTTATTGATAGGTAATATTTCACCTTTTACTATTATTCTATACATGGTCTTTTTAAATGAGGTTCACTATCATACACTTTTCATGTTTCATGTTCATCAAAAATCACATCTATTGAAATTACCAACTTATTGATTTTAAGATTTAATAGTATATAGCCTTTGTATTCTTCACAATATCAAATAAAAAGGCATTTCTCACCTTTTTCATAAAATTTTTTTCTTTTATGATGGAATATGAGCATATGCAATGTATCAAAAAATTCTCAAACTACTCACTTTGGGTTTTCTCTTATGCCAAACGTCAAATAGAGTCTTATTTTTTACCACCTTGGTAGGACATCTATTAAGAATGTAGACCATAGTATTTATCACCTTCATCCAAAATTTATGTAGGTGATTATTGTGTACCAATGTGCATCTAGTTCTTTATTTATGCTACACCATTTTGTTGAAGTATGTAACTCATAATCAACTCCTTTCTTATGTCATTGTACTTAAAAAAGATTTAAAATTCCTTTGAATTGAATTCTCCACCTTTGTTGGTCCTCAAAACTTTTAAGTAAAGTTCACTTTATTTTTCAACCATTGCTTTAAATTCAACAAATTTGAAAATTTTTTGTGATTTTTTATACAAGAAGTAAACCCACAACATTCTTGTATTATCAACAAGTAGAAAAAAAATACCTTGCACCACTAATTATTGAAGTATTTGTTAAACCATATAAATCGGCATGCACTAACTTAAGTGGGGCTCTTGTCCTCCATGAAAACTTCGAAAATGACAACCTATGTTATTTTTCATACACACATCCTTCACAAAGTTTGTGGTCTTGATCAATTTGTAGGAAGTTAAGTACGATGTTATTATATTTCAATAATGTAAGACTTTTAAAATTCAAGTAATCATGCCTCAAGTGCCAAATAAGAGATATATCATCACAAATAGTCTTCAACCCATAATTCTCATAAGAAGACATTTTCAATTGAAAAACTTTATTACTATTCATCTTCACTTTGGTAACTACTTGATTATTGTTTTTGTCAAGAATTTTACTCTTTGTTGTCAAACGTCACCTTGTATCCTTTTTAAAATAATTGTCCAACACTTAATAAATTTGTACCCAAACCAGATACATAATATACATCATGAATAAATTTGGTAGTTCTTTACTTGCTTTACCCCAAAATCTCACCTTTGCTATCAATTTCTCTTGCTTTGTCATCTCCAAACTTCACACTAAAGAAGAAATTATCATCAAATTTTACAAAGTTCTTTTTATTTTCGGTCAAGTAATTACTACATTCACTATCTGCATATCAAATATCATTATGTTCCTTTTGAGTAGACATACAAAAATTAAATACATCACCTCTTTTGTCATTTTTCTAAAAATATTGAGCTTTCTTCTTTTCTTTTTCAACATTCCTTTGATATTTTGGTCTGTACCTACAATTTTTTAGATTATGTGCATAGTGTAGACATCTCTCACATTTATGATAATAATTATTGGCAATATGATTGGACTTCTTATAAATATAGCTTTTCTTATTGTTTTTAGCCTCTTCCATAGCCTTGTCCTCTACTATCATTATAATTATTTTTTTACCTTTATAATTTTCTCCACCATCATTGTAATTACCTCTCTTTTGTCCTCTACCTCTTCCATCATGCAACTTATTTTAAGATTCATCTTTATTGTATTTCTTTGCATTTTTCATACTCATTTTTTATTGAAAAGCTTGTTCTAGACTAGTAGGCATACCTTATTCATCTTTTGTTTATGCACCTCAAGAGAGCTCATTAATTCACTAATAGATAATTTGGATAAATGTTTAGACTCAATAATTAGAACATGTTCAATTTGGATGACATGTTTCTTAATATTTTTTTTCGTAACTCTCTTATCCGTAATATCATCACTATATTCTCTAATTTTAATTTACAATGACAATAATTCTTGAAGACAAATCTTTCACATTTTCACCTTTCCTTCATACTTATATTATTAAAATTAGCTCATAAATTTTAAAATTTTTCCAAAATTACTTTATTGTTGCCTTTGAATTCATTCCTCAAAATTTCCCAAATATCCATGGATTTTATTGCTCTCATAATCCTTGAAAAATAGCTTTACTTACTTCTTGTTTAACAGGGAAGAGGTTTTTGCATTTCTTTTCTTATTCTCCTTATGCTATTTCATCTTGTTTTTTTCTCCAATTGGCTAAAATTTCATTACTATGAGGTTTTTTATACCTATCTTTTACCATCTCCCACAAATTTTGTGACATAAAGAGTATTTTTATTTGTATACTCTAATAATCATAACTCTCTTTATCTCCATCAAACATTAGAATAAAATATTTTTGTAGACTATCTAAAATCATAATTTTTTTTATCTAGATTTTGAAAAGAACAGATTTTTTTTTTGAAAGGTTTTAATAGAAGATGATGAGGGGAAACCAAAGCTCTTATACCATATTTATTGGGGAGAAGATGGATGAGAAGAATATGGATTGAAAATAATTGATAAAAAATAAAATCATATTAAATAGAAAAAAAGATGATCAAAAGGTCTTTCCCTTCTCTTTTTTTTGTTACTTTCCTACTACTCTCTAAAAGCCGACCCTTGGTTAATAGATATAGAAAAGATAAGTTTAGTTCACAAGTATCCTTCAATTTCATACTTATTACATCATATACCATAAGTAAATAAATTATAAATTACATCATTTTTTAACATATTTATGTCTTTTTAACACACACACACATACATATATATATGTGTGTGTGTGTGTGTCATACATTTGGATTCAGTATTATGTGTGAATGTGTTGCAGGGTGTGATGGTGGGGGAATGGGGAGGCAACGGAGAAACGCCATGGAGGTGTGATGGCCCAATCGAGGATATATTGATCAGGCACGGAACAGTGGTTGATTCAGTAAGCTTTGGCTCCACCAAGAACGGGGCTACTGTGTGGTCTGCTAAGTTTGGAGGCGATGGGGGACAAACTGGGCATGCGAGATCAATCATGGTCCCGGAAGAGCACCTGGTTACTATCACTGGGACAATTGGGACTCATGGTCGGCCTACGGTCATCACTTCCATTGTGTTCATCACCAACAAGCGTAGGTATGTTCCATACGGCAAAGGAGGTGGTTGTCATTTCAACATACCAGTGCAAAGTGGGAAAATCTCTGGCTTTTACGGCCGAGCTGGCCGTCTGCTTGATGCAATGGGCATTAAAATGGCGCCCCTTGGTCCTTCTAATCGATTGCCTCCTCCCCCTAACGAGAGGGTAATATGTAAAACACTACAACTTTAGTCCGGGGAATGGTTATGGTAGAAACTAATTAGATATAACATCCATTGGTTTTTTCGTGGATATACAAAGTGACATGCATGTTGTTGGACCATGGGGAGGGCAAGGAGTAGGGGAATGGCATTGGGACGGTCCTACTCACAAGGCTACAGTATGTATGGGTCTGTGGTGGATTCAAAACGGTTTGGCATCGTAACAGAGGAGGGAGGTACTGCATGGTCCGAGAAATTTGGAGGCGACGGTGGGAGGCCTGGCGAGGTTAATTTCTCTCACTAATATATATGTGTGTGTATATATATATATATATATATATATGGAAAAAAGTTTCCTGCACAGCCAACTTGGCTGTGCTCGAGTTTTGATCCAGCCGTTAAAAACTCATCTACGGTCAGAAAAAAGGAAATGCTTTTGGCCAGAGCCACCCTCCACCAAAGGCTTGGATTCTAGATCTCCCTTTGCCACCCCGCTGCCTCACCTCGCGTCCAGGTTTTGAGCCGGAGCCGTGGCCCGCCGCCCCGCCGCCTCACCATGGAGGGCACCATCTTCTTCTCGTCCTCGTCTAAAAAATTTCCGCCCACGCACCACTTTCAAAATCCGGCCATGGAGATCGACGACCTCCGACCTCCGACCTCCCACCTTCCTCCCTTTCCAGCTTCAATTTGACAAACCCATTGCTTCACAGGTTTTCATATCCTCTTCCTTTTTCTTCTTCTTCTTCTTCTTCTTCTTCTTCTTCTTCTTCTTCTTCTCCTTCTTCTTCTTCTTCTTCTTCTTCCTAGACTCTCTTGTAAAAAGGAAAAAAGAAAAAAAAATAATTTGCTGTTAATTGATTTGTGCAGTTGAAGATAGCAGAATGGAGTCCGGACTACAGCGGTTAACTGTTTGTCATGTAATGTTGCAATGTTTCTTTGGAAATGGATCATGTTGTGTGGTTTCTTATTTATTCTGTGCGGTTTGTTTGGTTTAGTGTGCTATAGAATTTTTGGAATAATTTGGAAACTTGAAGCTAATTGTCTCAATTTGGTGATTATACAGTCCCCTCGGTTTCCTATAAGGCTCATCGAGTGATCATTCATTTTAGACACACAAGTGAAAGTGAATGCTGCCAACATTTGTGCTAAACATAATTCTTTAAGGCCTACACTTGCTTCTTGTTATTAGGTGATTGTATAATGACTTGGTCCATGCTAACATTGTTTAAATTTCATGAGTATGAACAGGCATCGCATTGTCATTTATTCTTGCTATTTATGTCTTGCAGTTGTCTCAGGAAAAATTGACAAGGTTTGCATATTCAATTTTTTTCAACTCTCCTTAAATTCAAATAGTGATTTTGTTTTTTTCTGAGATTTGAAGTATTTACAACTACAAAAAAATATTCATAATTATATATGCAAAAATGGTCTTTTTGATGTAGCTGAAAGATACAGAGGAGACCAGCTTC